>JAJMSE010000037.1:0-94127 GCA_030558305.1 Pichia phayaonensis
CCTACCCCCCCACCAATGTCCTATCTATCCTACCACCAGGTACAATACGATCCTACTGTCGATCCTGAAAATTTGCAACAGTTCTCCCCGAAAAACTACTCTGTCGCCACCATGTATAAGAAAATCCCAAACAACCCCTCTGGTCCCGATAACAGTCCTCCCAAATACCTCGAAGCGATACAGGCTTCCCAATCATATGATGATGACCCAGCACCACCTTACCAAGACCCTCATGACACTGCTGTCTCCAGCAACAGCACCATGAAGAAAGTCGCTTTGCATTCCCTTCTATTCCTCCTTTTCCTATCTCTGCTCCTTCGCTCCATATTTTATATCACATCATTACCTGGATGTACATAATGTTCTATACATAAATATATACATACATAGCTACAGTTTAACCGCTAGTCATTTCTTGAAATACTTAACGTGGAAATCAGAATGTTCACCTGCAAATGATGAAATGAAAAAGTAACTATGGTCATAGTTATCAACCACATTCAAATCAATCTTGCCTTCTAAAACAGTACCCTTTGCGGCTTCCACCAAGTTCTCACATCTTAATTGGTTATCCCTGTAATTGAACACATCCTTGGTACCAACATGAATCAAAATATTCGCATTGTTTTCTTGTTTTGGGAATGTCTTGATTAAATGACATGGATCATACTTGTACCATTCTTCCTTATCATCACCTAAATAATTGCCGAAACATTTGATTCCCCATGGCACAACACTCGGATTTGAAATTGGTGCAAAGGCCGAACATGACTTGAAAAATCCTGGATTTCTCAAATAAAACATAATGGCACCATATCCACCCATTGAATGTCCTGTAATGGATATATTACCCAAAACATCCAATCCTTCAAATTCTTCATTAACCAGTGGCAATAACTCCTTCATAATATAAGAATACATATTGTAATTTTCCTTCCATGGTTCAGCCAGTGAATCAACGTAGAATCCTGCTCCTACACCAAAGTCCCAATTGTCCGCTTCACCTGCAATGTTGGCACCTCTTGGTGAGGTGTCTGGGAAAATAACCGCAAATCCGTACTTGGCTGCATACGCTGTAAAGAACGATTTTTCACTACCATTTGCTGGTGAACATGTTAATCCTGCAAGGTATAACAAAACTGGTAATTTGTCACTCTTGGAACTGTCGTATTGCGGTGGTAAATAAACATTCACATCCATTGGTGTTTTGGTGGATGTTGAATCATGTTTCAGCTTCAAAAGCTGTCCACCAAATGCTTGGATGGTGTCTGTGGTTGTGAACTTGCCCATTGTCTACTGTCTGTTCTCTGTCTGCCGTTAGAAAAGAAACAGGTCCTCTACTCCTACTTATCAAATCAACCTGTGCAAGAAACGGTGCTCCTTTTAAACCAAAACCGCAGCCATGAACAAATTGCTGTTTTGGGAAGTCGAATGCGAGACACCCTCTCTCTCCATTTTCCCATTTTCCCCCATTTTCCACTGGCACCTTCTCTTCTTGCACCTCTTCTCCTTCTGTGCCGCCACTGCATCTCCACATTGCCCATCATGTACAAACTCGCCATCCCACTAAGACCCTGCAAACCACTTAGATCAGTTCTCAAGGCTGCTCGGGTCCCAGCTTTCAGACATTTCACAACTGCCACCCCTAAACCAGCAAACTACACCCCCCTTTTCGTCACCTTAGGTCTCGGCATAGCCTCATTCACCGCATACACCGCTTTCACCACACTACATTCGGATGATTCAACAACCACCATCAGTGTCTACTCCGGTGTGGACCCTCTCCCTAAACAAATCTCCTCTCCACTTTCTACCGACTTCGAGTTGATCGGCTATGGTATAAGAGAAGTCACCTTTCTGAGAATGAAAGTCTATGCGTTGGGATTGTACATCGCCAAGGAAGACATTCCATTAGTTAAGACCATTTTCAATTCTAAATTCATTGAATCCTTCTACGAAGACGTTGAATGTAATGATATCCAATCTCATAAACAACATTTATCAAACGCATTATCGGACCCTAAGATTTCCAATATCCTCATCAAGAATTTAATCACCAGTAATGTCAGATTCACTGCTCGTATTTGTGCAATTAGAAATACCGATCTCTCACATCTAAGAGATGGATTCATTAGAACCATTAGAAACAATCCAAACTACTCCGTTTTAATGAAGGATGAAACCACCGGTGATAAAATAACCCATGGTATAGATAGCTTACGTGATGCATTCAACAGCGTACGCATGAGTGCAAAGAAAAATTCCCGTGTTTATATGGAGGTCGATGGAAACCAACACATTAATATCATTGTCCATCCAGAAGGCAGTAAGTCTCCAACGTTTATTGGAACCATGAACGAACCATTGGTCACCCAGCTTTTGTTCGAATCCTATTTGGGCGCCCAAAAGCCGCTTGTGCAAGCCGTCCAAAACACTGCCACCGCCTCCCTTGTTGACCTTGTGTAAGGACCCCATGCCCACCTCTACGTGAACTGCTGCTGCTGGTTCTCTACACTTATGGTTGTTCTCCTTTCGCATTGGATAACTTTCGTGCAATCGCGTAATTTTACAGGTTTCTTAATATTGTTCTCTCTGATTTGTACCGAATTTTCCATTTTTCCTAGTTATATATCTCCACAATTTTCTCTCATAGCAGTCATACATCACAGACACCCCCCTTTATAACACCGATATACCCAACTGAAACATAAACACAAATACCCTTTCCACCACTACCACGACCACCATAATACCTAGAACGATACATGTGTCAAGCAAATGACTATAGGACGTCAACTGCAATAGATAAACAGAAATTATTATTCAAAAAGACTAGACGAAGACATAAAAACTCTAAAAACGGGTGCCTGAATTGTAAACAGCGTAAATTAAAATGCAATGAAGATTTACCGATTTGCTCGTTTTGTGAAAGAAGAGGTTTTGAATGTTCCTTTCTTACAATGACTCCATTTCAAATACACCAAATTTGTATATCTCATTCTCTTAATAAAAGAAGGTCATTGAAGAAACAACGTCCTGATAACGAAGACAATGATGAAGGAGAAGAAGAGGAATATGCTAATGGCGACGATTATGAAGAAGAATGGGATGAAGACGAAGAAGATGGGGTGGAGAATGACGATAGCTATACCCCTATATTTGATGATAATGCACTTATCTCCGATCAATCATATTATTTATCAACTAATGATACTAACACCAATTTGAATTCGTATTCTCCAGATTTTCACAGTTCTTACGATCCAGGGGATTTTTTAACATATCAAACTACAAAGGAAATTAATCTAAAAAATTCAAATTCAAATTTAAATGCAATCACAACTTCAAACTTCATGTACCAAGCACGTGAAATTGAAGGAATTTTGTTACCTCATTCAATGGGTACACCAGTACTAAACAAAGTAAATGCTAACCGCAATGCACCATTTCAAATAGGTAACAAAATAAATCAACATCGACAACAACAACAACAACAACAACATCCGCAAATATCACCTAATAACATTCCATTACATTCCAATTCTAAAATAGTCAATAAAACTTTCAAAACTAATAATTTCGCTGCTACTAAGTCAATTTGTGAGTTTATCAATAAATCTGAAGTTTTAGGAAAAGCCCTTCGAATGAAGGATTTAAATTTAATTTGTTTAAAATTCGGTCCAAAGGTTAATATAGATGTTACATTGTTCACAGATTTTCTTAAATCTTTAACGATATGTCAAATCTTTAGTAAATTATTAAGAAAGTCATTACTTTTACTATCAATCAATTATTTTAAAAATATAATTTTAAAACAAAGTATTTTGCCATTAATTAGATATCCAATAAAAATCTCAATTGCTAGCACATGTCAAAATGCTTCGGTTAAATCAATTAATGAAATTACCAAAATTCTCAAAAATGATTATTTACCTAACTATAATGAATTGTTAGAAGCTAGAGTTAGTTTATTAACTGGGTGTTTTTTAGTTTTAAATTATTCTTTGGTTTTCCATTTCAAAAATGGTTTGAAATATGATATTAATATAAAAGAAGGTGAAAACTCAGTTAAATTGTTAGGGATTTTTACAACTGGCTTATATTCTATAGTTATGGAAAGATCAAGGGAAGATTTTATATTGGAAGCTTCGGATATTTTATCAGCAATTTTATCTTCAGATTTTAAAGCTATGCTTAAAAGTAAACTTAGTATTGAACCATTATTTGATTTAAAAAAAATGTTGGATAGTTTAAGCAATCGATTTTTAAATGATATTGATTATGAAAATTTAAGATATTTTCTTGATAAATATTTATGTTTACTTGAAGAAAATTATAATCCAAATACTTTATTATGTTATAATAATGGATTCATTATTAGATTATTAAATTCATTTCAATCAATTATCCCTCGTAATTTATGCAATTTAAATCCAAATTTTAAAGGTAAACCAATTAATGAATCAAAAATTATAATATTTTATTTTTATTTAACAATGGCTGGATTACTTGAAGAAATTATGCCAGCAACAAAGGCATTTGCAGCAAATGGATTTTTCGGCACTGGTTGGGTAGTATATAATATTGTAAATCCATCAAGTTTAATGGAAACTTATAAATTAATTCAATCAAAAGATTTGAAAATCATTGCAATTCAATTAATTAGACTTTATTTATATACTAGTACCAGACGTATTTCATATCAAAGATATCTTAAATCAATTAGTATAAATCAAATCGTTAATTTAAATGAGGATGATGAAGATGATGATGTTGGTGGGGATAGTAATGATAAAGAATCATTAGTAGTTAAAAACTATGCAGCATTATTAAAGTTTAGAGATACACTTAAATTTAGAGAGTTGCCCGTTAAATCATTTATTATTTCCAAGGGTCAATTTTTCCAAACTTGGAATTATGCGAATTCTGACAATTTGAAGCCGAAAAGGTCATTCAAGGTAGCAAATAATAAAATACTACACGTTTTCAAAAACGATGATGAAATGATTGAGAATTTCGAACAATCAGGAAATGGAACCTTTACTTACGATTTCAATCCAAAGGCTAATGTGATTGTCAACAAAAAACCGATAAGTGAAGGTATGGTGTTTATAGATGGATCCGAAATGAAAATGCTTTGGAAACTGTTAGTTTATATCAGGATCAACAATTTGTAGTTTACAATGTAACGTGGTACAAACAAAATATCCGTAGGCGGGAATCGAACGCGCGACTGCCGTCGGGGATTCCCGGGCCATTCAGCCCGGAATCGGTGATTGTCATTTTTCTACTTTTTTGTCAGTTGCAGTTTTGTCGTTTCCCCGGTGCCTATTTGAATCATTCCATTCCTGTTCGATTGTTCCAACCCATCCTGTGCAATCAATTGTTTTTAAATAACGGTGCCTGCTGTTTTCTCTCTCTCCAAAACTGCAACCTTGTCTTCTTTCCTATAAATTTTATTCCTCTTCTTCTTCTTCTTTGTTCATTATAAATATCAAAATACCAAACGGTCATGTCCGAATCCAATAATACCATTAAAACAGATCTAGTCACTTTAACTAGATTCATCATTGAAGAACAACAAAGACTTGCTCCGGAAGCAACAGGTGAATTATCACTTTTACTTAACGCCCTGCAATATGCTTTCAAATTCATTGCTCACACCATTAGAAGAGCAGAATTAGTTAACCTTATTGGTCTTTATGGTCAAACAAATTCAACTGGTGATGACCAAAAAAAATTGGATGTTATTGGTGATGAAATTTTCATTAATGCAATGAAAGGTTCAGGTAATGTTAAAGTTTTGGTCTCTGAAGAACAAGAAGATTTGATCATTTTTGAAGGTAATTCTGGTAATTATGCTGTTTGTTGTGATCCAATTGATGGTTCTTCCAATTTAGATGCCGGTGTTTCAGTCGGTACCATTTTCGGTGTTTATAAATTATTACCTGGTTCAACAGGTTCAATTAAAGATGTTTTAAGATCCGGTACTGAAATGGTTGCTGCTGGTTACACCATGTATGGTGCATCTGCACATTTAATGTTAACAACCGGTTCAGGTGTTAATGGATTTACATTAGATACTCATTTAGGTGAATTTATTTTAACCAGTCCAGATTTAAAAATATCAAGTAATAAGAGAATCTTTTCAATTAATGAAGGTAATTCTTGTTATTGGAATGATGAGGTTAAAGAATATATCTCATCACTGAAACAACCTCACAAATTAAATAATAACAAACCATATAGTGCAAGATACATTGGTTCCATGGTTGCTGATGTTCACAGAACTTTATTATATGGTGGTGTTTTCGGATATCCAGCAGATTCTAAATCCAAGACTGGTAAATTAAGAGTCTTATATGAATGTTTCCCAATGGCTTTATTGTTAGAACAAGCTGGCGGTTTAGCGGTTAATGATAAAGGTGAAAGAATTTTAGATTTAATTCCAAAGAAGATACACGAAAGAAGTGGTATTTGGTTAGGTTCTAAGGATGAAATTGAAAATCTTTTAACTTTTATTAAAAAATAATTAATAGTGTTTAACGTGTAAAAATATAAAACTAATGAATTTTAGAAATAGAATGTAAAAAAATTGGAGGTGTTAAATTGTACTTGTTATAATACCCCTTTAAAACAAACTAATAAACATAGGCTGATTCCAACTAGCTATGGTTGAAGCAGACAAAATTAGAAACTAAAACAGACATATCCCACCCGAGCGGCACTAGCATTGATCACACCTTTCCGAAAGGCTATTGTCCTGTCATGATAGAATAATAGATAATAAGGTCAAAAGGATAGAAACCAAAAAAAAGTTGATGGCGAAAACAACCCTGTCCTGGATTCGAACCGGCGACTGGGCGCGCCCCACCACCCAGAAACTAGAGATTCGCCTTAAATGGCAAAAACAAGAAAAGGACACGTCTTGCGCTGAAGAACGAAGTTTCCAATTGTCGATTTTTACAGACATTTCTGTCACCTGCAATCATCATTGTTGTCTTTTGACCTCCTAGTTCAATTGGTATTCATACAAACACACAACTACATGAGTGGCTTCCGTGTCTTAGATCTCGTCAAGCCTTTTCAACCTTATCTCCCTGAGGTGTTGGCACCTGAAAGAAAGGTCCCATTTAATCAAAAATTAATGTGGACCGGTGTTACTTTATTAATTTTCCTTGTTATGAGTGAAATTCCACTCTATGGTATCACATCAAGTGAGTCAAGTGATCCATTATTCTGGTTAAGAATGATGTTAGCTTCTAATAGAGGTACTTTGATGGAATTAGGTGTTTCTCCAATCGTTACATCAGGTATGATCTTCCAATTATTACAAGGTACACAAATTTTATCTTTCAACAGTGAAAGTAAAGAAGATAGAGAATTATTACAAACTTCTCAAAAATTAATGGCTGTTTTATTATCATTTGGTCAAGCAACAGTTTATGTTTTAACTGGTATGTATGGTAGACCATCCGATTTAGGTTATGGTGTCTGTTTATTATTAATTTTGCAATTAGTTTTTGCTGCCTTAATGGTCATACTTTTAGATGAATTATTGCAAAAAGGTTACGGTTTGGGTTCAGGTACTTCATTATTTATGTCAACTAAAATTTGTGAATCAATTGTTTGGAAATGTTTTGCTCCAACTTTAGTTAATAGAGGTAGAGGTTCTGAATTTGAGGGTGCAGTTTTAGCATTTATTCATTTATTATTTACCAAAAAGAGTAAAAGAGCTGCTTTAATGGATGCATTCTACAGAGATAATGCACCAAATATGACACAAGTTGTTGCAACTGTTATTGTTTTCGGTACCGTTGTTTATTTACAATGTTTGAGAGTTGATTTACCAATTAAATCAACTAGACAAAGAGGTCCTTTCAACGTTTATCCAATTAGATTATTCTATACTTCTAATATGCCAATTATGTTACAAAGTGCTTTAACTTCAAATATTTTCATTATTTCTCAAATGTTATATTCGAGATTCCCAGATAATTTAGTTGTTAGATTAATTGGTTCTTGGGAACCAAGACCAGGTGGAGGTCAACAATTATTTGCAATTTCTGGTTTATCATATTATATGCAACCACCATTTAATTTACAAGAAGCTTTATTAGATCCAATTAAAACTGTTATCTATGTTGCATTTGTTTTAGCTACGTGTGCATTCTTCTCTAAAACTTGGATTGAAGTTTCAGGTACCTCACCAAGAGATGTCGCAAAGCAATTTAAAGATCAAGGTTTAGTTATTGCAGGTCATAGAGAAACTTCAGTTTATAAAGAATTAAAGAAAATCATCCCCACTGCTGCTGCATTTGGTGGTGCAACCATTGGTGCATTATCCGTTATCAGTGATATGTCTGGCTGTTTAGGTTCTGGTACTTCAATTTTAATGGCTGCAACAACTATTTACAGTTACTATGAATTAGCAGCAAAGGAAGGTGGATTAGTTAAGAGTCTTAATGCAAACTTCTCAGACTGAACTCACAATCATTAATTGAAGCACATTATGATCTAATTATCAGTTAAATTATAATTAGTACTCTCTATATAGTATTTATTTTTAATTTTATGTATACAAAATCACAGTATTATTATTTAGTAGTAGTATATATATATATGAGGGCACCCGTTTATTTTCGCTTTAAATTTCATCATGAATTTATCAATTTTACAAAATTTATTTGAAGTCGGTACTTCTAATTTCTCAGTTTGGATTGTTTCTTTAGGTTATTATCCAAAACAACAATGGCGCCATCTGCAACATCTAAAAGAATTAAACAGCTATCAATATCCAAACCGATAGAATATGGAAATTTGGCAACAAAATGTTCACCGGTTCATCCCTTACCGCCAAATGCACCAAAAGATCACACTCACACATGGACAGTATTCGTTAGAGATCCAACAGGTAATGATTTGTCGACATATATTAAAAAAGTCGTCTTCAAGTTACATGATACGTATCCAAATTCTTCAAGAACCATTGAAAAACCACCATTTGAAGTTACAGAAACTGGATGGGGTGAATTTGAAATTATAATTAAAATTTTCTTCCATGCTGAAGGTGGTGAAAAAAATATTACTTTAATTCATCATTTAAAATTACATCCTTACAATGGAACTATTAGTATGGATGGTAAAGTTGAAAGTATAAGGTATGATGAAATTGTTTTCAATGAACCAACCGAAAAAATGTTTGAACTATTAACTAAGGAACCTGGTACTCTGTTAAGTGATGATTTAAAGAAAAGAGAACGTGAAGAATTAGATAGAATTTCAAAGGCAATTGATGATATTACGGTCAAAATTAAAACAAGTGCTGACGAGTTCAAAAAATTGGATAAAGAGAGACAAAGTTTAATAGATTTATAGATTTTGTATTGTATAATGTGGGTATGTATGTATATTAAAGAAAATTACAAAGTAATTTAGTGAAGAGTTTTTTATTTATTTAACGTGTATATTACTGCATCCATTAGGACCTTTTGTAAGTTGTTTTCTAATGATGAATCATAAAATACATTGTAATCATATCCTAGTTTTATCCTTATGATTTCACTTTGAAATCTATCAAATAAAAATATTGATGGAATTGCATAAATTCCGCCACCAACAGGATTTCGTATTGATAAAAGTTTTGCAATTTTACCATGTTTATCAAGTACAATTGGATATGACTGGGCGTTGTAATATTTAAAGTCGGGCGTTATTGCAATAACTTTAACATTATATTCAGAAAACATTTCCAAAAATTTTAAATGTGATAGATCGGAACAATCAAAGAAAAATAAAAGAGTTGGAATTTGGTTATTATTAATATCAATATTAGAAGTTGTCAATAAATATTTTGTTTTCGAATTTGATGCAATGCATTCTAATCCCAAAAATAATTCCAGTACTTCTTTCACATTAGATTTAGGATAACAAATTTGTTTGATTACAATATCAGGGGTTGGGTTTGATTTTGAAATTTTCAAACTTTTGCTATGATCCCCATTTTCGGTCAAACTACTACATGCTTTTCTCTTTTTAAAATTAGGTACACGTTCTCGTAGAATAGAATTAAAAGGTTCGGAAACTGTAGGTGTTGGCAGTAATGGGAATGCAAAGTCTGAATGAAACTCTCTTTTCAATCCCCTGTTAATATGAATGGCGTCTTCATCATCTTCGTAAATAAAGCTAAATGCATCATTGGCAATCATTTTTAAAGTGTCTTTATATTTTTTTATAGTAAGCAAAGATGTTCCTTCGTAGGTAGCAATGTTGTTTGAGAGTTAGAAGGATCCCTTGAATGAATAGGAATAAACAGAGGGAAAGGGGTATATAAAGTGTAAAAAGTTTACATGAAAAAATGCTGTTTCTCGTTCCAACACCTTCGGAGCGAGATTTAACTTGTTCATGATAATAGTTCCTTCCTTACCGTGGAACGATCATACACTGTTAACATCGACCAACCTTCGGGATATCTTAAGGTAGAATAGAACAAGATGCAGAAATTACCACCGATATGTGCTATGTTTTTAACCCAATTTGATGTTCATTCTGGATACGAATTAATATGGTTTAAATCCTTAGATGATGAATTATATTCTTGTAAAGATATTGAATTTAAATCAATGCCATCAGGTTTGCATGCTGTCAGTACAGACACAATTTGTTTTGTTAAAAGAAAGGGAGATTTTGACTCATTATTATATGGTATTTCAATTTTTAAACAAAACAATCATTTGCAACAAATTACTAATGATGGTAATGTTGATAGGAGTAAAGTTAAATTGTACTCTTTAGGGGTTTTACTTGATCCAATGAATTTGGAATCCCTAGAAGAATATAAAAACTGGAAGCCTAAAGTTTATTCTTCTATCTGGAATTATAAGCATGATCTATCGCAATTACTGAGTAATTTTATGAATTTATCAACTAAAAAGCAAGAAAGTGAATATTTTGTTAAATTCCAAAAGTTTTTTACTGCAAATAGCTTCAAACAACAGCTAACCCCACCTAATACGTCAGAATCAATTTCAGAATCAACATCTGATACTCTCAAATTGACATTACCAAAATTAAATCCAATTAAATCAAGAACTTCAATTTTGAGTGCATTTTCTGATGAGGATTTTAAAAATGAACATATGATTGATTCTTTAATACCATTTTTTAATGATTTTGGTCCATTAATTTTTACAATTTGGAAAATTTCATTATTAAGAAAATCAATTATTTTTTATTCTCCATATACGTCAACAAATATTTGTATTGATGGTAATGATGAAATTAAGCATGATAATTTTGCTATAGGAGACATGTCAAAATTTATATTTTGTATGTCCTTAATTTCTTCAATCCCAAAAGAATTAGAAACTCCACTAAAAAGGTCAATGAAACGAGATGTCAATGATTTATTATTTAACAGACCAATTTATAATGTTTGTGTTAATGATATTTATGAATTAGTCAAATTAGATTCAAATTATTTAGCATCAACAACTGATCAAATTATTATAGAAAAGACTAACTTATATGATTATGCGATACGATTACCATTAAATCATAGATCATGCAACAATGAATACAGTAATGTTCCAGAAGTTCATAATTCAATAACCAACAAAGTAGAATATGCAACACCAAAAGATTATGAAAGATTTAAGATAATCAATACAAGTCTTAACAATACAGTTGAAGAAAATCCAATGGCCTTGAAAGTAAGTGAGTCAAGATCAATTCAAGAGTTAATCTGGAGCGGTTTGGCTTGGTGGGCAAGTGCAGGTGAGACATTTACATCAATTTATGAAGAGTTTAATATTGAGTTTGAAAATTTCGATAGTTTATCACCATCAAGTGATAATACTGAAAGAATTGTAACATTAGTTGGATATTTCCAACAGCTTACCATTAAATTATTTACTGGCTTGATTGAATTGAAGGATAGATTTGATAATGAAAATAGTAATAATGAACATTCATCATCAGCAACCATGATTTTAGATGCTCATGATATGTTAGAAATTGGTCTAGACCCATATAGCTCATCCGATCATGCATTTCTTATTGAATTGGTTAAAGTGTGGTGGAAAATTGATGTGAAAATTGGTAATTATTTTGATGATTTCTGTTGTTGGAATTGATATTTTGTGTATCATTGTAATGGTTTTGTAATGAATATAGCGTAATTTTTTGTTATCATTATTAAAAATAATTTCATTAAAATAGTTTATACAAGAATACTAAGGAATCGTTAATGGTATTTATAAAAAGGGGGAAATATGAATAAAATGTGAGTCAAATGTGAGGAAGAATGGTAATAAAATGGTGGCATAACAGACTGACAAAATGAACAGAAAAACAATGCAAAATACAGTAAAAATATTTATTTATCATCATCATTTTTTTCATCAGTTGGACGACCCATTGCTTTATCCCAAACTGGTTTCATTTCTTGTGTCCAATGGTTCCATCTTTGAATTGCATTGTCTACATTATCTAATCCTGGTCTAACATCTAAAACAAAAGATGGTAAACCAAATGGATCATCACCAGCAGAATAATAATCAATAACATATCTAATTTCTTTCCAATTACCTTCACCATCATTTCTTAGAACTGTCCAATCATGTCTATCAAATGGTAATTCATCATTATATTTATCTGGGAAAATTTTGGACATTAAATTATAATATCTTGCTCTTGGGGATATAGCGTCTGGTCTACCAGTAAATTTTAAGAGTCTTGGTTTAACATGTGTGTGATCAGTATATGGTTTTTCCCAAAGTTCAATTTCTTCCCAAGCTCCTTCATTTAAAAAGTTATGAATATCAACCATACTTTCAACTGCATCTTCAGGAACATCACCTTTACCTTTTCTAATCATTGCATTAAACATTTGTTGTGGCGATGGGTATTCCCAAACACCTTGGTTTGTGTCGGTACCTCTTGGAATTGTGGATAATGATCTTTCAGTTGGTAAATCAATTGATTGACCTGGTTGTTTTTGAATTGATATATCATATGGCATATTAGTTAATGGATTTAATTCGTGATCTTGAGCTCCAACAACTGGACATGCAGCTGGACTTGCATCTACATTAGATGCATGCATAGGACATCCTGGTGGTGGCTGCAATAAAATAAATAACGAAAAACGTTATTATGTTAGTATTTAAATTAGTTAATTCGCATAGGTTTAAAACCAAAAAAATATGTAATACTTACTTGTGGGGTTGGATTTTGTGTTTTTGCAGGTGGTGCTGGAGCTGAAACAGAAGACCAGAAAAAACCCATGTTTAGGAATATTTATGTCGTTCAAACTGTGCAATTAAAGAAGAACCGTATTCATTAATTAATACTTGTTATAACTCGATGAAAATTTGATTTTTTTTTTCTTTCAGCAAAAGAAAATTGAAAATTGAAAATGTTTCAATTTTTATTTTTTAGAATCTAATGCCTTTAGCAATTTCATGTGTTCTAAAATTTGTCTGTTATTAGACCCATAAATACAAAATCAACAGACTAACAATGGAGGATGAAATAGCCATGTTGGCAAGACATAAAAAAGAAGTCAAGGATTTGACCGGGCGTACTACAGGTATGAAAAAACAAGCTAATAAAAATACACGTAAATCTGTTCTTAAGGAAATCAAAGAGTTAGAAGATATTTTGAAACTTAAACATGAAGCAGAACTAAAGGAACTCAGGGAAGGTGGATCCGAGAAACCCGAGGAAGACCGAAAAGAAAATAATGATGATGAAAGTGATGATGAACTGACGCCAGAAAAACTGTTAGCACAATTAGGACTGGATTCGAATGAGCCGGAGCCAGTTAAAATTGAACAAAAACCAGCCGCTGAGCCTAAAAAGAAAAGAAACAGACAGAAGGAAAGATTAGCTAAAAGAGAAGCAGAAATTAAACGAATACAAGATGAAGCAAGAGAAGAACAAAGTCAACAGCCAGATTTACGTGGAATTGAATTGAAAAATTTAGAAGATTTATGCAATTTACAAAAAGTTGTTCAATATGACATTGTACCTGATGGTCATTGTCTATTTTCATCAATTGCAGATCAATTAAAAATACGTCAAAATATTGAAACAACAGTACCAGAATTACGTAAAAATGCTGGTGATTATATTTTAAAACATCCTAATGATTTCATACCATTTTTATTTGATGAAGAGACAATGTCCTTGAAAAATATTGATGAATACGTTGACCAATTAGTAAATACTCCAATGTGGGGTGGTGATTTGGAAATCTTAGCACTTTCAAAAGTTTATCATTCACCAATTTCTGTCATGATGTCAGGTAGAGCCGCATTAAAAATGAATGAAGAAAGTCCAAATCCTGAGTTAAAACTGGTTTATTATCAACATGCTTTCGGGTTAGGTGAACATTATAATTCGTTACATGATGCTTAAAAAAAAGAGTCTATAAAATATTTATATATACAAGCTAATTTATTCGTAATCTATTTCTTCTTTGCAGCAGCAGCTTTAAAATGTAAGATATCACCGTCTTCAACAATATAATTTTTACCAACTCTTTGGATTTTACCTTTTGATTTTAAAACTTTTTCATCAAATGGAGGATCTAAATTTTTAACATCATCAAATTTAATTAATTCTGCATTAATAAAAGTTTTCTCAAAATCGGTATGAATTATACCAGCTGCATTTGGACATGTTGAGTTTTTTCTAATCGTCCACTGTCTTGCTTCAATATCACCACAAGTATAAAAACTAACTAAGTTTAAAACTTGACGCATTTTTTGTATAATAGTTGGTAATGCGGAATTTTCTTCATAAGAATTAGATGATTGATTATTTTCACTTAGTTCAGATAACTTAGTTTCATAATCTGCAGAAAATAGAATTATTGGAGAACCTGGTGAAAATTCATTAACCCAATTGGAAATATCAGCTAAGAATTCATTTGATTGATTTAAATAATCAGTTTCATTAACATTAACTAAAATAACACTAGGTTTTGCAGTTAATAAATTATGAATGTTTAATGCATCAATATGGTCATTTTTCCAATCTTTTTTATTAATAATTTTTTGACCTTCCATTAATAAATCATAAGCAATGGTTAAACTTTCTAATTGTAATTCCATAGAGGTAATTTCATGCATTGGTTTATTACCTTTATGTTTTAATTGAACTTCTAATTTTTCAATTGAATTTTCAATAAATTCCATGTCTTTTAAAATTAATTCATCTTGAACAATAGTTAAATCTCTAACCTGATCAACATTACCTTCAATATGTGTAATTTCCGTATCTTTAAAGGCTCTAACTATTTGGAATATCCCATCCACAGATCTAATATCATTTAAAAAGGCATTTCCTAAACCTTTATTATCACTTGCACCACGAACTAAACCAGCAATATCAAAGATTTTCAATATTGCAGGGATTTTTTTATTCGATCCATATAATTTTGTTAATTTATCTAATTCAAAACTAGGCACCAAAACTCTCGCTTCCTCTGGTTCTATGGTTGCAAATGGATAATTTGCTGGATTTCCAAGTTTACTTTTCGTAATAGCTTGGAAGAAAGTTGATTTACCAACATTTGCTAAACCAACAATACCACTTGTTAAATTATTTGATGGTCTACCAAATAGTTTTTTCGGTATTGTCGTTTTTGAGATTGCTGCTGCATATGTTCTAATTTGTTGAAACCCTTTCATTATTGGGTTACAATAATTTAAAAGAATGGTGTACGATTTTGGAAATTTGAAAAGAAAAAAACATAGTCTGAAAAAGAGATATGTTGAAACTAAAGCGAGGTCTGATGTTGTGACATTTTTTTTGGGATGCTTAGAACACGATAATATGCTATATAAAAATTACACAAATATATGTTCACATATTGCAATAGATAAATGAGTAGTTAGATATGCAAAAAAGTAATAGTAAACGAAATGCATGGAAGTAATAGAAGTGAAAATAATAAATACGCTATGTGAACACATCTTAAGTATAATAATTTGTTGTTGTATTTAGTAAAAAATTAATGTTTAAATTTTTTTTGTGATTTTTTGCGATTTGTGATTGTCAGTCTAAAGTGATTTCTAATTGAATGGATTATTGTATATATATATAAAAATATAATCATACTTTTCTTCTTTTAACATCGTGAGCATCAGAAGAATCAGTGACGAACTCTTTTGCTCTTGAACGTGTCAGAACAGGTAAAGTTCTTTGATATTTAGTTCTAACGCTACTTTTATTCATCAGAACATTTTCAGGTGTATGCGATCTGCTATAATCATAACGCTGCGAATAAAGAGGATGCAAATGAGTATGTGGTAATGAGCATAATAACGGATGTGGTAATAATTGAACAGGTGTAAAAATTTGTGGAGTTGATTTAATATTTTGCTGTGAATTTTCAATTTCGTTAATTGAACCTGTATTATTAGTTGAAGAAGCAGATGAACAATAGTCAATCGAGCCACTTGAAGTGGACATCCAATTGAATGAAGCAGTCGGTGTTGTACCAGGAGTTGGCAAAATATTTCTTAACGATTGAGATCTTGAGTGTCTACCACCAGTACTGCCATTATTGTTATTATCTAAATCCTTTGACGAAGAAGAAGAAGAATTTGATGAAAGATTATCATCATGTTCAAATATTTGCGATCGGGAGTTATTCGATGATCTAATAAATGAACTATTTGGCAAATTGGTTGGTGATGCCATTGGAGAAATAGGGAAATTGGATAAATTACCATTGGTATCATTACTTAACATATAACCGCTGGAGTTATAGTAGAGATTTGAATGACTATGAAGATGATTATTAAAATCTAAATCTTTTAATTTTTTCTTCTCTTCAATTTGTCTGACGAAACATTGGGCCAAATAAATTAAATTATGAATAACCATATTATTATTTGAATGAGAAATGATATTATTATCCAAATATTTTAATTTAATTGAATTTTCCATTTTAACAACTTGAGTTAAAATCAAACTTTCCAGTTGATCAAATCGATGTTGTCTAATATGTTTATGTCTTAAATTCAACATTGCAAAGTTCGTAATCATAATTGAAGAAGCAGCGATCGAACTTGAAGAATAATTAGAAACAATGTCTAAGTTGAACAGTGATAAGTCACATAAAAACATCGAACCTAATCTTCTTTCTAGATTATTAGGTTCACCAGTATTCAAGAAAACATCCAAAAACAATTCAGGAGTTGGATAAGATAAATCCCAATTAATTGATTTTAGGATGTTAAATTCGATCTTGAGGAATGTCTTTTTGGAACTTTGATCATAACCAGCTCTTTTAATAAGAGCATTTAAAATGTTACCCTTTGGTTTATTTTCATTATATTTTGAGGAGATCCACAAACAACAAAACCCAATCAATCTACAATTGTTAATTTCAATTGTAGTATTGGTTGTATAAGTATCAAACAAATGAACAGCCAATGAGAAAGTTGAAGATGTCCAATTTAATCTATAACAAACGTCTAGCAGAGAATTTAAAATTGAACATCTCAAAATCTTAACTTGATCTTGGATTGGGGCAATTGAGGGGTTTTCTTCCAATTCAAAATCCAATTGAACCAAATGGTTATGAATATCACTTCTATATTCCATTATAGTAAAATGATGATTTTTCTTTTCTACCATTCGTACCATCTCTTCAGAGTATTTATTTTGCATTTTGGATGTATTAAAAAAAAAAGGGGAGACGAAATGGGTCGAAATTGAAGGACGGCGATTAAGAACGAAAAAAGCTAAAACAGTGACTAAAATTGAGTAAATCTAAAATAAAAAAAGGTGGACTTAAAATGACCTTAATGCAAAGATGAATTGAAGAAAATGGAACTAAAGATAAATGAATGATTCTTTTCTCTCTTTACAACGATAAAGGACACAACCAGGTGAGCTATTGAAACGGAAGAAAAACGGATAGTGAGCAGCAACGACAGACAACCACGACAAGACCAAGACGGGGGTGCTAGAAGAAACGCAGGCGACTGGGAAAGGAAAAGAAAAGAAAAGAAAAGAGACAGAAGCTTCAGCAAAGGCGGCAGTTTGTTTGCTTTTCTGCTCACACTCACCAAAGGACAATTGCCAGCTAGAAAAATTCGACAAGTGGAAAACTGCAATCGAGAACATAAGCTTTCCCCTTTGGGATATTTCCCTTTTGGGTACCCAGGGTTTCTCTGCGGCGGCGAAGGGGGCAAGCAGCTGTGTGGCACCGGCCAGCAGCCGCTTTGAAGGTGCACGTGCCGCCGAGCCATGGTGACGGAGGTTGCTGGTTTGTCTTTATCCAGACGGTTGTGGTCGTTGTCCCCGTTTCCCCCCCCACGAAAGGCCCTGCTCCCAGCTGGCCCGTGGGAAAGCAGATACCGGCCGCCGACGAAAAACTAGTTCGTGGGCACACCCAGCAAATTGCTCGCGGGGTTCGTGGGAAAATCCGCCGGCACCCACGGGAAAGCCGTGGGAAAAGCGTGGGAGAATAGCAAACTACCCACGAGGTCTGCAACGCTACAAAAATGCCCCCCATAATTTCCTCTTTTTTTTTTTTGTGACTATAAATTACTTCACTTTCTATCTACAAGACTTACATACACGTCATTATTGCCAAAACATTGTTACTGTTTCATAACATCATTTAACTTCCCAAAAGGTAAAACTTGTTCGATTCGTCCGCTACCACTCAACTTCATCACTAGACGATCGATCCCTAATCCCCAACCACCTGTAGGTGGCATTCCCCATTCCATAAATTCTACGAATTTATGATCTGGCAATATACTTTCCAAATCTCCATCGTTTCTATTTTCTACTTGCTTTTCAAACTTAAACTCCTGTTTAAATGGATTGTTTTCTTCTTCATACGCATTGATGTATTCTCTACCGTCTATGTACATTTCAAACCTATTACTTAGTCCCAGTTCATTGGATTTAGATAATGGTGAGATAATTTCCGGTATGTTGTAGATAAATGTAGGTAAATTGTCCTTGCATAATGGCTCGACATAACGCTCCGATAATCCATTAATCAATTCCGATTCAGATAATGATTCACTACCTTCAAGTCCAATCAATTTCCAATATTTAATTAATGCTTGTTTATTTAAATCAGAAGTTTCAAGCTTAAAACCCGTTTGCTTTTCTAGTTCTGTTAAAAATTCAATACGTTTGAATCCACCATTTGATTCAATGAGTGTTAATAATTCTTCTGATAAAGAATGGAATTTTCCAAATTTCTGATCATTTAAAATATTTTTCAATATAAAAACGATCAAATCTTCACTAATTTTCATCAATTCTTCTAATCCAATAAAAGTTTGATAAAATTCACAAGTTGTAAATTCAGGATTATGTGTTGAATCAATACCTTCGTTTCTGAAAACTTTACCAATTTCATAAATTTTATCAAATCCAGAAATAATTAACTTCTTTAACCAAAGTTCCGGTGCAACTCTCAAATTGAGCTTTGTGTCATTTTTACCGTCGTTGTCTATATATTGACTCGATGTTTCGAATGGTGTCGCATTGGCTCCTGTATTACCATTACATATAGTTGGAGTTTCAACCGATATAAACTCTCTATCCTCTAGGAAATTCCGGATTGATTTAATAATAAAACTTCGCAATAATATTATATCAACACTTTGTTTATTTACAAGATAATCAACAACTCTGTTTGAATTGATTTTACCTAAATCTGTTAGCTTTTGTGGTAATGGATGTAACGATGGGGATGCTAATTTCAATGGTTTTACTAATTTTAATGACAATTCTCCAACCTTTGTTATACCGATTTTACCAACACATAAAACTTGATCTCCAGGTTTGAAATGAGAATGCACATTAACAAATTCTTCCTTTGATATGTTCATTATTTTATGATGCACAATTATTTGAACTTTGGTATGATCTTGAAGTATATCAATAAAGATTGATCCTTTACCTGCACGTCTAATACTTTTAATTTTACCATTCAATATATACAAGGGATCATTTTCAAAATTAGATATATTTTCAACATTTACATCTTGATATAGTTTTCTAAAATCAGGAATTCTTAATTTTTTAACATTGTGCAAACCTTCACTTAAATTGTCAACACAGGATTTGAAAGTTGGATAATATTTAGCATCTTGTTCGATAAATGATAACGATTTGATATTATCCTTTCTAAACGCAAAATCGGAATCTTCAGTGAATTTCAACGCATTCGCTGGCTTTACAAGGTCACTCAAAAAACGTCTTCCAATAGCCCTGCTTACACGATGTTTTAACATGACTATACCAATGTTTACAGGCGGGAACCATTTATTTCTTTCCCTGTTTAATAACGGCTTTATTTCATTTCGAAAAGAGAAAGTGAAAAATGAAAAATTCATGTTGTCTAGTTGGTGCACAGTTGTTCAATTTGAAATCTTAGTGATTTTCGATTTTCGATTTTTGTATTTTCTTGAATTTTCCATTTTCCACTTTTTTTCATCGTCGATTTCATTTTTCAATTTCAACCCATTTCTTTTCATAAAATACATGAACAATATCAGAATACTGTTTTTCATTTTTTTATCTGTAAACCAAGATGTCTTCCCTCCAACAGATACGTGGTCAACTTCGACTTTTACAAAGATCTGCCAGTAGATATAATTCTACCACTGCATCCACCGTTAAAACACCTGTCGAAACACCTGTTGAAATCCCAGTTGATGAAATTTCAACCATTGAAACATCAAAAATTGTCGAATCTTCATCCGCTAAACTTTTAAATGCATATAATAAACCATATGATGGATCACTAGATCAATTATCAGAAATGACAGAGTCTGAATTTAATGAAATCTTAAGTAAATCACCAAATCCAACATCAAATAGAGACGAAGTTATCAATTCAAAATTCCAAAATTTATTAAATTTATATGGTAATAGAGATAAATTAAAAAAATCCTTCTCCTCATCATCATCATTATTATCAAAATTCCCAAATTTAATTCCATCTGATAAATATTCTCCATATACAAAATCCGAACTAACAATTAGACAAAGACATCATTCACAAATAATGGGTAATTTAGGATCTAAAATAGTTAATGTTTATAAACCACATGAATTAATTTCTAACCCATCAAATATTAACCAAATTACCGTTGAAAAATTATTAGCATCAGGTGCACATTTAGGTCGTTCAACAAAATTATTCAATTCTAACTTCCAACCTTTTGTTTATGGTAGATATAAAGATTTACATATAATCGATTTAGATAAAACAATAAGTTATTTGAAAAATGCATGTAAAGTTATTGAAAAAGTTGTTGAAAACGGAGGTTTAGTCTTATTCCTTGGATTAAAAATCGGTCAATTACGTGCAATTAAAAAAGCTGCTGATAATTGTAATGGTTATTATGTTGCAAGAAAATGGATTCCAGGTGCAATTACAAATTCTTTAGAAAATCCAAAACCAAGATTCGAAGTTGATATGCAAGATTTGAAAACAAACAGAGAATTATCAACCGATGAATCAAACAAAGTTTTAAAACCTGACTTAATTGTCATTTTAAATCCTGAAAATGCATCTGTTGCAATTAAGGAAGCTAACCAAGCTAGAATTCCAACTATTGGTATAATCGATTCAAATGTTGATCCTAATTTAGTTACTTATCCAATTCCTGCAAATTCAAGTTCAAATAGAACAACTAACTTAATTTGTGGTGTTTTAGGTAAATCTGGTAAATCTGGTCTTGACAGAAGATTACAAAAAGTTATTGAATATAAGAAGAACTTAGGTTTAGAAGATGGTGAAGCATTTACTGAAATTGAAAGAATCATCACCGAAAAATAAATAAACTCAAGTTTATGGACATATTTTGTATCTTATTTTTATTATTTATTTACATATATACACATATATAAATTCTGTACATAAAAGAAAAAAAAACTACTAGTTAAATAAGCTGCCATCATTCAATCTTCGTCTTCGTCACCTTCAGAATCTGATCTTTCATCCTTTTTAATATTATAGAAAACAACTCTGACTAAAATTCTTAAAATAAGGAATAACCAGTATAAATTAACCAATTGTAATGCCAGTATAAGTGTGAAAACCATAGGTTGAGAAATCCAACATTTGTATTGTTGAGTGCTAAAATCTAAAATACTTGGACCAACAGTTGTAAATTCTGTTAAAACAGACCATAATATTTTAAGATTTAAATAATGTCTTGTATAAATCCAAACGCACATAAAAACAACAAAAAATGGAACTTCGAGTGGCGAGCCAATGTAATTTAAGGTTTTGGAAAATCCGAGGAAAAAGTCAGATGTATCCATTGTAATATAAATTGCTAATCCCATCCAAGTGAAATTGAACATATAAGATAAAGAAATTAATAAGATGGTAACAATATGATGGAAAACCAATTCTTTGAAATCTTTTCTTGGCTTTTCAACTTGTAACATTAAAATAACTACTTGCTGAGACCAGAAACCAGCTTGGAACAAGTAGTAAAATTTAAACAGGTATGAATGTTCCCTATGTGGATATAGTTTGAAAAACTCATCAGTTTTGAAAAACCACATTGGTGAATTTTTCATCAAATATAAACCAAAAGTGGATGTTATACTATAATAAAACACTGCATAAGTTTGTTCTGTAAATCTTGAAACTTTAGATTTACTATATATACCATAATAGTTTGCAACTGGTTTCAAAATTATTTGAACCATAAATTCTCTTAAGAATGTGAAGAAAACCATCATGTAAAATACAAAGCAAAAATCCTTCCAACCTTTGTCATACCTTGGAGGATTTGTACCTGGGATTTCGTAAGATAGAGATAAGAATCTATGTAACGGGTTTGACTCGGTATAATTATTTGAGAGTAAATAAACGGCATTTAATAAAATACAAATAACCAATGGTAATATCCAAGGATATCTGTAACACAGAATTTTCATTGAAGTATAGAACTTACTAACCACATCGGAGTCGTTGAAATCCTTTGCTACTTTGTACAATTGCTCTTTTTGTTGTTTGTTTGCCAATTGAATGTCTTCAGCTGAACGAGCGGTTTGAATTCCGGGCACCGCATTGTCACCGAGATTTATGTTGCCGACAGACGACTTTCTTCTGTGTTTCCGAGGACTGGACATGGCTTATCAATGACCAAAACTGAGCAAAGAAGAAGAAGAGATGGAACGTTTATTAATAGAAGAAAACAGAATATCCAAATTTCACTTTCAGTGCTGTTGACTTCAGCCTTATGCGGTGCACGGGCCAAACAAAAAAGGGTTTTGGGCGCGGGGGGCTCAATTCCCAAACAGGCATTTACCCAGGTGAGAGTTTCTGCTGGAGAAGAGGAGACTGCAGATGTTCATCTGTAGGTTGTTGTTAACCAATGGTCTTTTTCTTGCTGGACAGACACAGAAACCAGCAACGGCAGGCATGCACAGGATAAAACGCACGTGTGTGACGTTTTTCTGTGTGGTAGGAATTTTCTACTGGCTGTTGGTAGGGGGCTTTTCCGACAATGCCAAAGACGTCTCTCCGGACAACCGCAAGAGCAACAAAGCCCAGCTAAGTTTCTATGACAAGATGCTGGATGAACACAAAGACAGCATTCGTTCCCCGGAGGAATTGCAACAATTGATTAAGGCCAACATAAATCACGAGGTTGACCTCGCTTCCAATGAAATCCTTAATTCCAATAACCATCCGACCAGAAGGAAAAAGAGCACCCCACACCCACATAAAAATGAATTAAATAGGAAGGTGAAAGACGAAAGACAAAAGGACAGTGTTAAACACAATGATTTTACGAGCAGTCCAGATTTAATAAAAGAATTGTTCAGTCAAATATTACCAATTATTAAACAAAGTGAGCCCAAAATTGGTTACAAATTAAAATCTGAAATGAACAATGATGCTCAAAAGATACCCCAAATCAATAAAAAATTCAATTTAGCACAAATGAATGTGAATAGAGTTTATGGTAAAAATGAAAATATTAATATTGCAATTCATGATAATGATGAAAACACGCCAATTTTATCAAGAAACTATTTGTTAGATTGCCTATACCTCCCCGATGACATGTTTGAAACAATGAAAACATCTCATGATTACTTTGTTCACCATATTCCTGATTCATACTCCGCGAACACTTATCATGGTAATGGTATTGTATTTATTGGAGGTGGAAAGTTTTCTTGGTTATCTTTGCTGAGTATTGAAAATCTAAGATTTACTGGTACGAAGTTACCAATTGAATTAGTCATCCCAACAAAGGAAGAATATGAGCCACAATTATGTGAACGTATACTACCTAAATTAAATGCAAAATGTCTCAAATTGTATGAAGTATTGCCGGATGGAGATTTCCAATTAGGTGGCTACCAATATAAATCCATTTCCTTAATTGCTTCAAGTTTTGAAAATGTTTTGTTTTTGGATTCTGATAATATAGCTATAATGAATCCTGATCCATTATTTGACTCACAACTATTCAAAGATAATGGATTAATCCTATGGCCTGATTTTTGGAGAAGAATTACACATCCGTTATATTATGAGTTAGCAGGTAAGAAAATATCTGACAATCGTGTTAGAAACGGTTTGGATAAAGTTATACCACTTGAATTTTTATTTACTTCAAAAGATGTTGATAATGATATACCATTTCATGATTTAGAGGGAACAATACCTGAGATGTCTACAGAATCAGGTCAAATTTTAATTAATAAAAAATCACATTTTAAAACGTTGTTGTTAAGTTTCTATTATAATTATTATGGACCAAGAAATTATTATCCATTATTCTCACAAGGTGGCAATGGTGAAGGTGACAAGGAAACATTTTATGCAGCAAGTAACTTTTTTAATCTACCAACATATCAAGTTAATAAACCCGTTGAAGGTATTGGACATTGGGATAATGAGAGATATTATGGTGTGGGAATGGTTCAGTTTGATCCCATTACCGATAAATTAAATGAAGATAATTACGAAAGGGACTTACTAAAGGAAATTAAGGAAATTGATGGTAATTTTCATTATGATATGCTACATTTCTTTGATTATTTACGTAATGTGGAATCAAAACCTATGTTTATTCATAGTAATTTTCCAAAATTTGAACCAATTTCTTTAATTAATGATAATAGATTTTTTAATGAAAATGGAGTTGGTGATCAATGGAGGTTATATAAAGATCAACCAAATATTGGATTTGATTTCGAATTAAGACAATGGGAGTTGATTAACAAATATTTCTGTTCAAATATTGAACCTTTAGATTTACAATATTTAAAATCATTAAAATTTTCAAAGCCAGACTTATGTGCTAGTATTAATGAACGATTATTATTTTTAGAATCGAATAAACTGATTGCAGGAACTTTCTAGGGTCATTCTTTTACAAAAAAAAATTGTATTTTTAGTTTTGTTTATTACTTGTACTTCTTAATTTTATGGTGTCATAATTGATACCTTTTCTTTCTTTATTCTATATAAATTAAATTATACATATTAAATAATCTTTTCCATTTCAGATGCATAAATTAAAGAATTCTTAATAATTGATTTTTCATCCTGAATTTCATCAACAACATCATCTAAAAATGAAGATTTACTGTTCTTTTCAAAATAGACGATACCATTTTTTAAATTCCAATTAAATTCTTCAACATATTGGTTAACTTCACTTAATTCATTTAAAAATAATAATAATTTTAAGTTTTCAACGGGTAAAGAGTTATAAACTTGTTGTAAATTGATAGAAATATTATTTCTGATTGATGAGAATAATTCAGGTTCAAAGATTTTGAACTCATTGCATGGGAATTTTTGATTAGAATTGCTTAAAATTTCGAAAATTTTATTAAAATCTCCGTCGATTATCCATTTTTGAAATTTAATAGGAATTGAAAAATATTCATCATTTTCCAAATCATCAACATTTAAATCAAAATTTTGGAAGTTTTCCAATTCAATATAAAATAATGATAAATCATATTGAGTTAATAATAATAATAAGTACAAACTTAACAATTTATTCATTTGGTCACTTTTATTATCAAAATTTTTGTTTTCATAAAATGGTTTTAATAATATAATATAGTTTGAAAAATCATTCATTTTCAATAAATTAATTGAAACCAAGGCACCAATTTCTAAAATTGACCTCGTAATCAATAAATCATTTGGATTTAAACTTGAATTAATGCCTGGAACCAATAAATTATGTTCAATCAGTTCGATTTTAATTGGGGTTAACAATTTATAGCATGCGGAATAATCTTCTTTTTGAAAGCTGGTTGTGAGTTTTGTGGCTAATTGTTCTAAGGACATGGGGTGTGGTTTCTATTACTTGATTATGGTTATTTGCCCTCCAGTGCTTGAACACCATTCTCAAATTCATGTTGTCATTTCTTCCCATGTAGATTTCGCACTATCTTTTTCTGGAAATTCATAAAATGAGAAAATCAAGGGTGAATCGGGAACCGTTGAAAGGGCCCACGAGCCTGGAAACTGGCTTAATTCTGTCTAAGACAACCTTTTTTATATAGGAACAGTATACTGTATACACTTTATTAAAAGTTTGATATTTGCTGATCAGCAAAAAAGAGTTATTTTTTTTTAATTTAGAAAAACGTTGCCATAATCATTCTTCTTTTTCATTTTCATTTTCTCTTCCACATTTTCTTCATTTTCTTCTTATGAACAGACTTTAATCACCAGTAACAATAATTGTTCTAATTATATTATGAAAACTGCACATTATTTGAACCGCTAAGTAATTACATCGAAAAAAACATTGCTACCCCACTAGTGCAATTTTGGATAACAATTGATTTCAAAACTTTTTAGGAATGATGTCGTTCGAATCTGTTGGTTTATTTATTGCAACTAGGAACTTAATATATAATTTTTTTTGCAAATTTAAGTGATAGAGTCTATGTTCTGAGAAAATGATGATGGCTAACACTCACCAAAATCCATTATGTGATGCTATCAGGTCAATACTTTTTGAAAGGATATGGAACTACAAGACCTCCAGAGCAACTTGCGTTTTTGCAATAGTATGCTTCTGATTTTGCCATGGTACTGCGACATTTCTCATAAGTCTTCAGACAACATGCTTTGGTTGATATTGGGGATAAAATTTGCTTTTAAAGGGCCATGAAATTTACTTTGAATTGGCATTGTCCACAGCAGAATATTGCTGGACATCTGTGACATTACAACTTTAATAATGTTTTGAAAACCAATGATATTCTAATCTTCCTAGATTATGAACCTTGGCGGAACGCTTATTGCTTACAATTATTCTACGTTTAACATATTTCTTAAGTTTTGAGTACAATTGTTCTGGATAATTGAAGTTTGAAACCATTAAAAACACAAGGAAACATATAGAAAATAATAATTGGTAAAGGGAAATGGGATGGATACTTTTGCATATTAAAAATCCCGAATAATAGAAATTACTAACAGCCCATAACCTTTGTATGCCATGTTAGAAACGGGAACAGGTAATGTCGGATCATTAGTTTTCAGATGTGACCACACTTAGCCCTTTCTTCTTTGGAATAGCAGTGAATTTAGGCATACATTCGGGTTATGGATAAATAGAAGGATTCATCTAAGGTTAATCCATTGAAAAGTCTTGGCGTATTTAAAAATGTTACATTGGATAGATTCCCGAACTCTAGTGATATTCCTTGGTTTCTTTTAGGATAGTAAACCCTTATTATTTAATGAATAAATTGTTCCGTTTCTGAAATTAAATATAATGTATGGACCTGATGGCAGTACTGTTGTTTTTGTATCCTTTGCTGACTTCCCGTTTTCCTATGGTATATCAAATGAACCTAAATCATTCTTGTTCTAATTTATCTATATTGTGGTCAGTTGTATTGGTTTAAAAAGATATTTTGACAATTCAAAACTTAGTCTCTTTGGGGTCGAATGTTGTGATGATAGTGAAGTCGATTTGGTTTTTCTTTTTTAAGCACAGCTATGCTATGTGACAAAAGGGTAGGCTATATCGTTATATCTCGACTGTTAGCTTTTAAATTGCACCTAGTATCTTTTTTACAAATAATCACCACTATTCAGTACCATAACTTTCAAAACCTTTTTTATTGTACATAATATGGTAGCATTGTAATATGATAGTATGACAATATGGCAATATGGTAGTATGGTTGTATACAACTAAGCCATTATTATTAATCTTAATATTGCCATGATCGGTTTCATCTGGATCACTTTATCCAGTATCTTTGCTATCTAATGAGGTGACCCAATGGATGCATACAGTAACCGCAACCCACCATAAGCCCGGTAACAGCATGCTTTGTGCAAACCTGCAAGCAACCTTCTAACACATGGGGCCCGCGCCAAGTATTCTTCTCACATTTACGGGGTTTTTCGCACGGGGTCACCCATCGGAAAATCGGTGAATAAATTTCCCACTCTCACAAATTGGGAGTGCCTGCAAAAGTTTTCGCCGCCAAGAAAATCAGTTGGGCACGGATATATCGGGTTTAGATTCTTGACTTTGATGTGAACACCACACAGAAATTTAACTCATAATCTCTAGTATATCTCTTGTATTTTGATTGTAGATCATTGATAATCCAAGCCCCTCAATAGTACTTTGCTTCACAAAGTCCGCTTTGACTATTTAGTCTTCTGTATAATCTTTCACACGCTTGATTAAACATATACATTTTTAAGTGGTAAAAAGTATAGAGGTAGGAGTATGGATTCGTCAGTCTATTTTAAACTCTGTATTCATAAAGGTGCAACTCAGGTTTTTTTTTTAAAAGCAATACAATACTTTAAAACATTGATAAATGATACTACTGTAGTGCTTGATATAGTCTTAAACTTGGTACCTTCAATGTTTGCTCTGCTTTACCCCACTGACATTTTCCGTTTTTCTTAAAATATTGGTTATACAATTGGTATTAGAGAGGTTGCAAATAGTTTAGAAGTGGCGTTCTAATATATTTACTATTTTGCGACTATCAATTTCTATCAATTGTGGCGCCAGAATCATTACTCAGTGATTAACCTCAAGTGATGTACCCTTTTCTCCACTTGTAGCATTTGCAAAGAAAGGGAGTAATTTATCCTTTTATCCATTTGTATTATTTGCATACAATTGGGGTGGTCTATCAGCAAGTTGATTTGTATCACCACGAACTTTTTGTCAGTCGAAACCATCTTTTGTTCCTTAATGTAATACATCCATTTTCAACAAACATAATTGTGGTATGGTTTAACTATTTTTTCAGCTTTGCTCCTTTATGTTTTGACAATCTTTAGGAATGTACGATCAAATGGGTTTAACTGACTTCAGAAGATCATTTTTAATACCTTATAACAGTAACGATATTGTAAAATGGTACTCAGTTCGTGGAGAAAAAAAATAACCTCAGAAAATATAGCAAATAGAAAAATGTTTTTGAAAAAACCGGAAACTATACCTCATAACCTGGAACAATAGCGATTTATTACTAAGTAAAGTTTCTGCATTGGTTTGCGTGCTTAATATATGCATGTTCAAGAGTCGTACTACGCTTATTCGTACAAACTTCAAGGAAATACGTTTTATGTGGAAGATTTGCTGGGGGTTTAATATGGATCGCACAATTGGTATTCTTCCATTATCCACAAAATCCGGATTTTTTCCCAGTTTTGCAGTTACACAATGGGGGTTTTATTGATTGACATACGAAACGAGGACTTCCCAGCTTACAACCCTACAAGGCAAGAATTGGAATTGTTGCATTGGAATACTTGACCTTTTCGTTACGACATATATATGTATGCATACATACAGCAATATAGATATTTGGGAATATAAGAATATGCGCGCACTCGTCTGTTAGAGTATCAAAATAGGTCCATTTCCACGTACCTCAGATATTTCCGTTTGAGCAAACCAAGGTTGCTATCCAGGAAAAAACGAACAAATTAGGTTGTTTCCGAGCACCTTTCACATGACAGCCATCGTATGATGCAGTGCATATGTTGCAGTTGTTGTCTAGATAAGGACAGGAGCGTTGGAATCGTACAACAGGGCCGAGAGGAAACCTCACGGGCTATGCGACCCTTGTTACAGGGTGGAACTGGCAATTGGCACGAGCGGTTTACGACCATCTACCCACCCCATACTGGAACTGGCGCATAGTAGGACCGAGTGGCAAGCTAAGAGCCGGGGGTGGGGGATTGGTTGTGTGTGCCTCCAACCGCCAATCTCCAATCGCCGCGGGCGTGAAGCAGGGAAAAAACAATAAAACGAGCAATTGCGTCCCCCTGCATGCAGTGTGCGTCAGCGGCGCAGCAACCAGCGGATTTTATGCACAGAAAATATCGAAAAAAGGACCACGTTACCGAGACTCAGTCCGTGCTGATGAGGTAATGGAGCAATGGAAGGAAACATGGCAATTGGCCGGCGGAGAATTGCATGATTTCCTAGCATGCGGTTGCAACCGCTTTGTTGCAACACTAGTTTTTATGCTGTGTAAAAGCTCAATATTTTTTCCCTGCATGCAACCATCTTAAGTTTTCCTCATTTCCCGCCTGGCCCAAATTCTGCGGCATTTGCAATTTCATTTTTTCTTAGTATGGATTCGATTTGATTCGTGAACCACAAGTTTGCTTTTTGGGTATTTTAAATTGTACAATATTTCATTATATATTAGTGTAAATTTTTGGAGTGTGTATAAACGTATTTAGAAAAGAAAGAACCACAACAACAATAGCAACATTAATGGCACCTTCCGAAGGCTCACCTATTAAGCGTTTGTGTGTATAAAATCTTGTTACCGAACAATTTCAGCTTCAAATCATCATCAACAAGCTGTGCAGCACCATTTAGAATATCCCTGATTTTGGTTTCATCTTTACTCAGGATCTCTTCCTTTATATCCCATAACAACATTTTGATATCATTATACAACAAAAAGGTGAATTTTGATGGCAGAATATGTAGATTCATACCACCCTTATATCTTGGATAACAAATTTTACGCTTGAGCCATTCTGAGGTATAGTTAAACTTACCACTTTTATCAACTGGTGGTTTGATAGTTTCTAGTTTTAAAATGTGCCCATTGTTATCCCTAATTGTTTTAACCAACAGATATTCATCCAATCCAAAATTTTCTTTGATTAAGCTATGGAAATTAAACCTTTCTGGTGTTTTGTATTCATTGGCTGTGGAAGTAGTATCAGTAGTGGCGGTAGTAGATGAAGAAGAAGTGGAATATGATAGTACATTATCTGATGAATTTTCCTCATTCTCTTTCTTTTCCTCTTTCTTTTCCTCTTTCCTTTTCTCTTTTGATGTATGCTTGGTTGGATTGTATGAAATCATTTTTTGGATGGGGTTGAAATGTTCTTTATAACCATCGATTGTTAAAATATCATTATGTTTACAATTTAAAAGATTATCTAATGCTTCTACCAGGATTTCCCTTGAAGCTGATCCCTTCGAAGATGGGTCATTATAATCTCCTAATTTTGAGTATAATATTTGAGTTATTGTTGTATCTTCGTTGTTCTTTAAATTGTTTTCATAATGAATCGAAATGTTATTGTAATTATTAGTAACAGATGATGATGTATCGCTATTGTTGTCATTGCCTTTACTGATATTACTGTTAGTAGTCGTGGCAGCATTATTATTATTATTGTTTGACTTTATTTGGTTTTTCATATCATAAACAACGAATTTGTTATTGTTTCTCCTATCGACATGATTAAGTAAACTTTTCAAATCTTCATGATAAATGAATCTACCAGTTAAATTACTACTAAATGGCCTACCTTGTGATCTGATTAATCCTTGTTTATAAATTACCTCAGATTTTTCTTCATTCAATGTAGGCTTTAATCTCTTAAACACTGCGCCGGAATTATAAATAACTCCTGCAATTAAAGATTTTTTTGTGGTTTTACGATTAAATTCATCAAATGAATTACCGTAGGTCCTTTTACTACCAGTCGTTAGATTATCAATCGAAGGTTGAGGTTGTGGTTGTGGAATTACCTGTGCATAAAAGTAAGAATATGAATTCGATGGCACATATGAAGATTGTGGTGGATGTGGATGTGGATGAGGGTGTGGAGGTGAGGGTGGTGGAGGCAAATATGATTTATTTGTTGGATTTTGGTATCCATAATTAGGTGTATAAGTAGGTAAAACCCTTTGTTCATGTAGTTGTGGGTGGTAATCATAATACTGAACCGAATGTGGTTGCCTAACTTGAGGTATTAGTGGCGGATGATGATAACATGATGAATGTGGCGGGGCTGCTCGACTTTGTTGTGGTAGTTGTTGTTGTTGCGCTGATGAAGGTGTTGGTTGTGAATAATCTGGGTATACCGGTTTCGATTGATTTGTATGCATATTGAGCGGAAATTGAGGATTATCAGCATCAGGTAATTTTTTTGTTACATCGACAGCATGACAACTTTCATTGGATAAAGGATATTGACTTGCTAAAGAAGAAGGTGTTGGTTGGTATGAATAGTTGTAGTATGTAGTATGTAGAGGTGGTGGGGGTTTAGTTGGATATTTAGTTTGTTGTAAATAATCATAATTTGAGTTTAATGGAGCTGTTGAAGGTGATGTATTATTAGATGTGTTCATAGGTTGTTGATTCATTGGGGTATATAATGGGGGAGGATAAGGTTTATTCAGCTGGTGAGAATAAAAATTATAATTATTTTGGGTGGGTTGAGGAGTTGGTAACGAAGGTGGTAGAGATAGGGGAGAAGGGGATGAAGTTGAAGAAGGATGACGTAGCTGTAAATTAGGTGGAATAGAAGGTGGATGATTGATATGATGAAGTGGAGGTTGGTGTTGATGATGATGTATTTGTTCAGTTTGCATAGGATAAGATGGCGACTTGATAATATTTATGTTTGCAGAGGACACATTAGGATTCTTGTCAGTATTGGTACTAGTGGTGATGGGCGTACTGTTGTTGGTAGTGTGCATTGGGGGACTGTGTGAGTTGTCAGAGGTCCATGTGTTCCAAGAGGGAAAACAAACTGGAAAGGAGACCGAAACTAGGCACAGCAATTGACGTGGATAGGAAGGAATACGGGGGCACCTTTATGGGATTTAGAGGGTTAGACATTCGCATGCTTCAATGCAAGAAAGAATATGCGATATGCATGAATGTCGTTGGGGTCCTGTGGTATCTGTTTTTCCTCTTTGATCGCAAATTACAGGAATTGGTGGTGTCCCATCAATTAAGAGCAATAGTGACGTGCGCGAACATATTCCGGGCGCTGGCGACTATACGATAGCCTTACATTGTGGACAGTGGCGACATGTGGTTGAAGCACTGGGATTACAGGTGTTGGTGTGCATGAGGAGGAGGGCCAGGTGGACCGTGCACGATGCTGGAGGGGCTGAGGAAGATGTATGCAAGTAGGTTGTTGGATGGGCAGGTGCCGGGCGACGACGTGCATGGACCCAGCAAGCAAGGCACTTGCGTGAGGGAAGCAGGTTATAATTGGCAACCCTAACTGCGCGGTCTTAGCGCCCAGGCCGTTGGGTTTTGGGCTTTTGTGTTGCCGCGGTTTTGGCACTAGGGCGGTGCGGGATTATGGCAACGCGCGAACAGGTCCGGCTGTGCGTCCGCGGATGGAAATTCGAACAGGTGCGGTCTGGCCCCTGCGGCAAGGCTGGCGTTGTTCACTAGTGTCCCCTCCCCAAGGGCGACGATCGTCTTGTGGCGGCGGGGTGTTCTGTGGTGCTATTGTGCGTTTCATTTTGTTGGCGCATTGATGCAATACATCTGCATTTGAGTGCGCTTTGCAGATTCATACATGAATCTCTCTCTCTCTCTCTATATATATATATTCAAATACAAAAACGTCAAGAATCATAATAAGCGTAGCAACTGTAATATGGTTGGCGAAGTAAGACAATAGAGACATTCATAAATATGCACGGTGATATATTGTAATTGTAATTAATTATGGACGTCAAGCAAAGGTTCGATAGAAACTCAAGGTGTCCTGATGTCGAATGTTGGCGCAAGCATGCATCACAACAATTCAATATGTGTATTTTTGGTTTTGTCTGTTTTACTTTTTTTTTGAATTTTATTTTCTTTCCGCGGGTCATTCATAATGTTATTTTTATACTCAAACTGATGTAAATATGCATTTTCTGTATGATCTACAATTGTAGTTGTTTGACAATAAATTGGAATATTCCCCTTTTTTTTTATGTCTGCATCATATATATTATTTGTGCTATCTTAGATTATCAATATGACCTTATTGCTATTTACACTGAATGTAATTAATTAATATCATGTAGCTTTTAATCTCATAAAATTAATTTATGTTGTTGTATCATCAAGCCTTAGAAATACATTACATATGACAGGTATTACTTACCCCTTCACTTCAATTTACCCCCTTCGTTGGTGAGTCGATAGACGCTGGCTCAAATGGTCACCCTCGGAATATAATATACATATGTATCACAAAATTCAATTTTCTCATTTGTCTCCATTTTTTTTTTCATTTTTTGTTATTTTCCATTTTCTGATAATCTGTTGCATTTCCATTTTGGTTGCAGAGAATGCAGAATGCTCACCTCAGAGGTTCAACACGTCTGCATGTTATCGTTTTCTTTACCTTAATATCACCAATCCATACCCCACCATCCCCCCCTTCCCCCCTCCCTTTATCTTTTCCCCACAATCTAACGTTATCTACACACACAATGGGTTGCGCTTGCAGTTGTCTCAAAGGTCATGATGATTCCGGTCTTTATCGTCAATTACTCGCTGATAATGAAAGAGAAGCAATTGCCTCCTTACTTGAATATCTTGAAAATAGATCTGATGTAGATTTTTTCTCTGATGGACCATTAAGAGCATTGAGTACCCTGGTTTATTCTGATAATATAGATTTACAAAGAAGTGCTGCCTTAGCATTTGCTGAAATCACAGAGAAAGAAATTAGATCTGTCACAAGAGATGTCTTAGAACCAATATTAATTTTATTGCAAAGTTCTGACCAAGAAGTTCAAAGAGCTGCATGTGCTGCGCTGGGTAATTTAGCTGTTAATGATGAGAATAAAATTTTAATTGTTGAAATGGGCGGTTTAACGCCTTTAATTAGACAAATGATGTGTCCAAATATTGAAGTTCAATGTAATGCTGTTGGTTGTATAACTAATTTAGCAACTCAAGATAAAAATAAATCTAAAATTGCTAAATCTGGGGCTTTAATTCCTTTAACTAAATTAGCAATGTCAAGTGATTTAAGAGTTCAAAGAAATGCAACTGGTGCTTTATTAAATATGACACATTCTTATGAAAATAGAAAAGAATTAGTTGATGCTGGCTCGATCCCAATCTTAGTTAAATTGTTATCAAATAATGATCCTGATATTCAATATTATTGTACTACCGCTTTATCAAATATTGCAGTTGATGAAGAAAATAGAAAAATGTTATCAACTACTGAGCCAAAATTAGTATATCAATTAGTTCAATTAATGGATTCTTCCAGTACACGAGTTCAATGTCAAGCAACTTTAGCATTAAGAAATTTAGCTTCTGATTCTTTATATCAATTAGAAATTGTCAGAGCTGGTGGTTTACCAAATTTGGTTCAATTATTACAATCTCCTCATGAACCTTTAATTTTAGCTGCTGTAGCATGTATTAGAAATATTTCAATTCATCCATTAAATGAAGTTTTAATTGTTGAAACTGGATTTTTAAAACCTTTAGTTGATTTAGTTGATTATCCAAATAATACTGAAATTCAATGTCATGCAGTTTCAAGTTTAAGAAACTTGGCTGCAAGTAGTGAAAGAAACAGATTGGCATTATTAGATGCAGGTGCAATTAATAAATGTAAAGACATGGTTCTGAATGCTCAAGAAAATGTTCAAAGTGAGATTTCTGCTTGTTTTGCAATTTTAGCTCTTGCTGATGAATTAAAAGAAAAAATCTTAAATATGGGTATAATTGATGTTTTAATTCCATTAACAAAATCTCCAAATGCTGAAGTTTGTGGTAATTCTGCTGCTGCTTTGGCCAACTTATGTTCAAGAATAAAAGATTATTCAATAATTTTAAAGAATTATGATGAAATTTCAAATTTTATATCTAATTTCTTAAAAAGTAGGAATCCAACATTTGAACATATTGCGCTTTGGACAATTTTACAATTATTAGAATCAAATAATACTGAAATAATGGACAAGATCAAATTAGAAATAAATAAAGGTAAAATTGACTTAAATAATTTAACAGGTGAAAATAATGAAAATCATGAAATTTCAAATCTTACATTACAAATTTTAGATTTAATAAAATAATGATAATAATTAATGCAAAAAAAAACCAAAAAAATAGGAATAAAAACAAACTTAAAAAAAACCGAAAACATAATATACCACATATGTAATTGCAAAAGTTTTGCCATCATTCGTTATTCATCTTTACACCTTTATAACTCTATGACATCATATATTCATTTTGTAACTAATAATAAATTCAATAATTATTATATTGAGCGTTGACTTAACTTTCTTGTAACATCCTGATTTCATTCTTCCTTCTTCCTTTATCAAAAATATTATTCTCTTCAGCTCAACGAAGCCATACGGATTTATCACTGAAGCCTACCACATAATAATGATCCTAATATCTTTTCCTGTAACATTTTTCCTATCGATAATAAAAGTGAATATTACTTTTGTTTCCATATTTAAACTACTAATTAGATTGGGTATGGGGAATGAATATGATACAATGTTAGTTTGACTCAGAAACTTTATACTCTGACTGAACCAATTGCTTAAATAAAGAGAGAATTGAACACAGTAGATTTTTTGGATTGACAGTTATGTATAAAAATAACATTAGCTTGCTCTTCGGCGTGTCCTTCTTATCAGACTGTTTGTTAAGACATGATACATTTCTATTTAAATATAATGACTTTGTCAGACCTGAAAGTGATAAGAAAGCTTCTCATCCTGTCCATTAGACGGCATAGTATTGAAATAGACAGAAAGGGTTGGAAAACCTCCAATATCCTGATTTGAAATGATACAGAGTAGTAGAAGGTTCAATCCGATACATTGTACTAAAACAAAGAAAATTCACAAAATCAAGAGAGAAACTATATAGCTTAGATAGGAGTTTCTGGTAGTGTGCAAAACATCTGTTAATCGTTAAGACTACTGAAGAAGAAGTTGGAACATGGTAGATTGAACCGGAATTCAAACCTAAATTCAAACCAGAATTTATTTTAGGTTCATTGTTTGTCCTAAACGGAAATAAGTGCTTTAGCGTTACGGCTGATAAATTAAAAGGATCTGCCAAAAAAAAAGAAACATTCGATATAACAATTTCAGTAACAAGAAATAGAATCTAAACATATCAATAAACTATTTAACTTTTTGAGTGGAACAAGAAAACATACTTCTTCTAACGAATCACATTCAATTTTAAAGTTGGTTGTTTTTTAAACCATTAAAAAAATTAGATTTATAAAGAGTAGGAGAGCATCAGATTCTATTAGTGTCGAATTTTATACCAACTTTGTTAAATTTAATGGCAATAGCAAATAAAATAAGAATTAGAATGGTTCTATAAATTTAAAAATAGACAACCAGATTTTCCGACTTATTCTGGAAAAAAGTTGTTATTGTGGCAAATTCAAGTTGAAATGTCTTTACAACCTTGAAACATAATAACCATGACAAACGTAAGAACTGTGCTTATAGATTGCCAGACAATTTTACTTTCAAAATTTACCGAATCGCCTTTTAATTGTTTGGTTGTAACCCAGCAACGTTTTTGTTTGAGAATTATTTTTACAATCAACCTTGTTCATTTGTGGTTGAGCTCCATATCGTATTTTTATTAGCTTATTTGAAAAGGCTATAATTCTAAAGTTTATATATAAATGGTTTTCACCAACCAATTAGTAATCTTTTCTTACAAACAAGCATGTCCAACGTTGTAGAAAGCCTACCTGAAGTCTAAACATTATTGGATCCTGAAACGGCCTCGCAACTTTTTTATTTTGTGATACAAAATGGCCTGATAGTTTCTCAGGTATCTATATGACTCATGAAAGGATTTGGATTATTTGTTATTTTAACCTTTCATCATATTAGTGCTACATTAGTGCTTCGGTATTTTTTTCAACTTTTCTTTTAGTCATAATATGTGGTAGCATCTTGCTCTTAATCGGTAACTTGTACCATACAAAGTGAAAGTTAAAGAATGATGGTTGTTAATTTATTGTGGGTATAATTTTGGAATAAGCAAAAACCCTATAGCATTATAGACTCATTAATGACCCATGGGATCTTCAAAATACATCTACAGTTTGCAAAACAAATTTTACTATATAATACTATCAGCCTAACTATATTCCTTTTTTATTTTACGTTCCACTTTTTACCAAGTTTAAAAACTCTACGCTTTTAAAAAGCTTTACACATTAGTGAATTTATTATTTATTTGGGAGTGTTTATTTATAACCAGACAAGATTGGGAACTTACTAATATATTTGTTCGCTCCCTTAAAGGTTGTACATGTTCACAAACATTATATTTTAGTTGACGCATGGCATGATGTATACTTCTTATATTATTTTGCTTTTATTTTCTTATGCTGTTATAGCAACATACATTAAATGGTTTTAAAATTTTATTAGGAAGCAAGTATGCTCTATTCAATTTAAAATCTCAGATTTCGCATGGTGTTTTGTATAGTTTTAAGTACGATTCGCTTAATAGACTTTACAATAAGCATGTTTACGAAATCTGTCGAACCAGTTTATTGCGATAACATGTCATATTTCCACTACAACATGAGAAAGGAGTGCAAGAACGGATGTAGAAGTTATACGAAAGGTCACTGCTTTTATATGTTTGCACATTCAAATTAGCAATCTAAATGGTATCCGCTTACAATGCTATAATGAAGAATATCATATGTTTGGACCAAAAGATTCCAAATACTTTATATTTTAGTCCTACATGTATAATAATGTCAGCAATACTATAGAATGTCGTGAATCTGTTCTAACTGTTGGTTATGTAACAAGTTGTTGTCGACAATACGTGGTTTCCTTTTGGTGATGTTCAACATCCAGAAAATCGCATTACTGCGTTAGCTGAGCCCCCGGGAACAGTTTGATCCGTTCCCAGTCAAACTTAGGGTATCCAGTACGAAGAATGTCCCCCGGTACCTGTTTCGGTGATGGAATGTCATCTCCCACGGACCCTCTTCCATTCTGTTGCTGAGTTCCCAGCAGAACCAGTATGCTACAGACAGCCAGCGCCAACTTTTGCGCGTGCTGCGCGATTTCCGTGAAATCCGTATTCCACGGGACTCGGATTTGCAGCATTGTCGCCGGACTTCATTGTGATAAGAGGGCATCTTTCTGTTGGCCAAGACACCATAAAAGGGCAAGTGTTTGCCACCAAGAGGTATGTGGTTGTTGCATAGCTCCTTCTTATAGGTATCCCACTACAACATATAATGACTTCCGTATCCGTTCCAAAACAAACTTGCAATCACCATCACGACATCAAGGAGACCACTTCTTCCATTCCTCCAACCTTCGATGAAAAGTCCATCATTGACTTTTTTGGCGACAAATTAAGATTAGCAACATTCACCAATGAATCTGACATCAACCCAATTCCAGTCAACTGGAATGCAGAAACCGCAGAAGAAAGAGGTCCCATTGTTGTTTCCAAATACAAAGATGGTATGTCAAAGCATAATTCAATTGGTGCTCATGCTGGTCCATACTCCATTTATCATGCTTTAAGTATTGCATCTAAACAATTAGATGTTAACCATGAACCTGATTACACAAATGCTCATCCTCCATTTAACTTTCCTCAACAAAAGCAATGGTCAACTCCTGGTAAAATTGTTTCAATGGATCCATATGGTCATTTATCTCCATGGATTTTCAATGATTTGGCAAAGAAAGAAAATGTTGATATTAAACCAACTATGTCAATCACCAAAGCTGTTTTATCCATTCCTGAAATCAGAGATGAAGTTAAAAACGGTAATTTAATTCCAGATGGTAAAATCGTTTTAAATGATGAAGGTGAAATGGCATGTACTAAAGTTGCAATTGATCCAGTCTGGTATTTACCTGGTGTTGCAGAAAGATTAAATATTTCTGAAGCTGAATTAAGAAAAGCTTTATTCCAAGATACCAACGGTATGTACCCAGAATTAATTTCCAGACCTGATATTAAAACTTTCTGTCCTCCAATCGGTGGTATTACCGCGTATATTTTTGGTGATCCAACCAACTTACCAAAAGAAAATAAGAGATTAGCATTAAGAATTCATGATGAATGTTCAGGCTCAGATGTTTTCCTTTCAGATATCTGTTCTTGTAGATGTTACCTTATTTTCGGTTTAGTTGAAGCTGCAAAGGAAGCTCAAAAGGGTGGTAATGGTTTAGTTTGTTATTTCAGAAAAGAAGGTAGATGTTTAGGTGAAGTTACCAAATACTTAGTTTATAATGCAAGAAAGAGAGGTGGTGATACTGCTGATGAATATTTCCATCGTACTGAATGTATTGCAGGTGTTAAGGATGCAAGATTTCAAGAATTAATGCCTGATGTTTTGCATTGGTTAGGTATTACCAAGATTGATAGAATGTTATCAATGAGTAACATGAAGCACGATGCCATTGTCAATTCAGGTATTAGCATTGATGAAAGAGTTGAAATCCCTGATTATTTATTACCTGCAGATTCCAGAGTCGAGATTGATGCAAAAATTGCAGCTGGTTACTTCACTAATGGTCATGTGTATACAACAGAAGAATTAAAGAAGGTTGAAGGTAGAAAATGGGAAGGCTTATAAACACCGTTAAACCAACTCCTCTAGACTAAACTACACGAACTTTCTGAACGAATCAAACCCCCCTTAAGGTATTTATGTATAAACTTTATATACTGTTTTCTTATTTGTATTTCCGTTGTTTTTAATAGAATTAAAAATTGCAAACAAAACAAACACCTTCTGCACTGTAGTCCTGTTGATCCGAAAAAAGCAAACGGTTTCCACGGTTAAAAGAAAAAAAGCGATATATTGTAGTGAAACTCCAAAATCCGATGCGAAAGTTGGAATTTGAGTCGGCACAGTTTGGAATTTAAAGCTGGTGCTTTCCAAAAGCGAGAACTGAAAGCTGTGATTTGCTGTTAACAGGCTTTGTAGTAACAAGACTTGTATTTTAAAACGAGACATTAGCATCCAGCATAGGTACAGTGAGGTATGACTGACAATGAGCATGATTCCAAGGCCGATCAATTGAGTCATGATGGATTTGCTGATGTTCAAATTGATGACGTTAATGCTAATGGCAATCAACAACAACAGCAAGAACAAGAACAAGTGCAAAATATTACCGAGGTAGATGGTACCGTTCAAGGAAACATTGTTGAAGAAGAGGCTCCTGTTCAGGAAGATGCACAAGGAAATGCTATTGGACATCAGGTGGATGAAAGTGTGAATAATGCAAACAATTCTAATAACGAAAACCACGAATTTCCTGAATCAATTCATACGAGTGATCAGCAATCAACTTATTCAACATCAAATATGTCGCCTATTAAACGAAAATTAACTTATGCTTCAATAAATACAACGTCCCATTTAAACGAAACTGCAAGTATAACATTCTTAAAATCAAGTTTTGAAAAACTTATAGGTATAAAAGATATTTTGAAAAAGCATCAATTAATTGTACAAAAGGCAACAACTGTAATTGGAATTTTAAAAACTGGTGAAATGCCACCTGAGGAAATTATTTTTGAAACTTTGAAATTGTGTTGTGAACAATCAACAAGCATGGACGCAAAAATTCTAGCATTGGATTGTTTATCAAAAATATTTACATTTAATTTATTCACGAAACCAATATTTTGGGATTATAAGAAACCAGCAGATTTAAAAGCGAATAATAATAGTCCAAGTAATGATTTAGATGTTGGCATTGATGTTTCTGTTACAGATGGTAAAATTTTATTAATTGAAGCTGCTATTAATGTTGTTATTTCATGCTATGAAGGTGAAGGAACTGATCCTAGAATTGAATTACAAATTATTAGGGTGTTAACAGGCGCTGTGGTTAATGAATCAATGCCTGTTCATGGTAAAGTTTTATTACAAGCTATTAGACAGATTAATAACATTTTCTTACTCTCATTATCACCAAGCAACCAAGCAATTGCTCAAGCTACACTAATTCAAATTGTTGATTCTATTTATGATAAAGTTTTAACTTTGAAATCAAAAAGAAAATTAAATAAACTAATGTTAGAACAATCATTATCAAAATCCGAACTGACTGAAAATAATCATAGCAGTAGTAGTAATAATACTAATGAAAATATTCCAACAATGACGTTAAAGGAGTTACAAGATACAAGTAATGATAATATTCAATTAAATAATGATGAAATTATTGGTGATAATGATGAACTATATGTTAAAGATGCATTTTTAGTTTTTAGATCATTAAGTAATTTAGCATCAAAGAATATCGAAGTGGAATCATTAGATATGAGATCACATCAGGTGAGAGTTAAAGTTTTATCATTATATATTATTCATTCAATTTTAAAAAATTATATGGATGTTTTTGTTGATAAAGAATATTTGATTTTCAATAAAAATAGTGATGAAACAACCGTTTTAGTTGACGGTATTAGAAAATATTTATGTCTAGCAATATCAAGAAATGCAACATCACAGTTATCCTCAGTTTATGAAATTACATTAGAAATTTATTGGTTAATGACCAAAAATTTAAGATCTGAATTTAAATATGAAATTCCCGTATTTTTAGATGAAATTTTCTTCCCACTTTCAGAACTTAAATCTTCAACTCCATATCAGAAAAGATTTATTTTAGAAATAATTAATCGTTTATGTAATGATCCAAAGATTTTGGTTGAATTTTACTTAAACTATGATTGTGATTCAGTTTTACCAAATCTATGTGAAAAAATCGTTGATTATTTAACAAGATGTTCATTATTAAGAGTTGACACAACATTACAACAAAGACTCAATTATCAAACTTTTCAAAAAAAAAATTCATTATCTAAGGAAACTGATTCAATTCCTGAATTGAATTCCTCCAAATTATCAAGTACACCACCAAATCCGGATTCAAACTTAAACTTTCCAAATGATTTTGCATTAAAAATGATATCAATCGACTCTATTGTTTCATTTTTGAAATCTTTAAATAACTCATCTGGATTACCACTTGTTTTAGTAAATAATTCAAAAAATTCGTCCGATGATTTAAAATCTGTTGCAGGTGGTGCAAGAATGAGAGTTGCATCAATTACTTCCAATTCGCCAGTTGCAATTTCCCATTCAAATTCTGACTTTAACTTAAATGACAGGGAGAGCGAAAGTCCAAATGAAAAGGATGAAATTAACCCATCACAGTTTGACACTGCAAAACAAAGAAAAACCGCATTAATTCAGGGTACTAAATTGTTCAATTTCAACCCTAAAAAAGGCATTTCATATTTGGATAAAAATGGTTTTATTGAAAAATCAAATCCAGTCACAATCGCAAAATTTATTTTGGATAATGATACGTTGGATAAAACTCAAGTTGGTGAATATTTAGGTGGTAGCAAAGATGAAAATATTGCCGTTATGCATTCTTTTGTTGATATGATGGATTTTAAAACTAAAAACTTCCTTGACGCATTAAGAAGTTTCTTACAACATTTTAGATTACCTGGTGAATCTCAAGTCATCGATAGATTCATGTTAAAATTTGCTGAAAAATATGTTAATGATAATCCTAAAGCGTTTGCAAATGCTGATACTGTTTATGTTTTATCATATTCTGTTATTATGTTAAATACTGATCAACATTCGCCACAAGTTAAAAAGAGAATGGTTTTAGATGATTTTATTAAAAATAATAGAGGTATTGATGATGGTAAAGATTTAGATCCGAAAATCCTAGAGCAAATTTTCATTGATATTCAAAATAATGAAATCATTTTAAACAGTGAACAACAAAAGGCTGCATTAAGTGATTCTAATAACGAACAACCATTAATTATAGCTCCATTTTTTGGTAAGGATTATGCAAAGGAAGCATATACAAAAGCAACAAAAGTTTTAAGTAAAAAGACTGAAAATACTGTTATTTTGTTAGGTAAGAATGCTAAAAAGAATAATAAATATTATACTTCAGACCCATTGACAAATCCTGAACATGTGAAGTCAATGTTTGACACATTATGGATGTCGTTATTAGCAGGTTTGACACCACCATTTAAAGAATATGATGATGATGAAATTGCAAACTTGTTATTGTTAGGCATTCGACTCTCCACACATTTGTCATGTATTTTTGAAATTGATTATGCAAGAACTTCATTTGTTAGGGCATTGGTCCAATTCACCGATATTAATAATCCTGAAGATATGAAATTTAAAAACATTAAAGCAATTTCTACATTATTAGATATTGCAATTGATGAAAAATCGTATCTAAAAAAATCTTGGAAAGAAATTTTTATTGTCATTTCACAAGTTGAAAGATTAAGATTATTATCAAAGGGTGTTGATTCTAGTTCAGTTCCTGATTTAATTAATGCTAGACTAAATAAAAAATCAGTCGATGCTAAGGCCCAACAAGAGCCTTTAAGTTTTTTCCAATCAATTAGTGGAGGTAAAAGACAAAGTATTTCACAACAAATATTTTTGCATCATGTTAACCAAAGGTTACCTGAACAAATGATTAATCAAATTAATTCCGTCGAGTTAGATGTTAGTATTGATAAAGTTTTCAGTAAAAGTTCGGAGATTCAAGGTGATGGAATATTTGATTTTGTTAATGGACTAGTCTTTGTTGCAAGAGAAGAGATTAAATCATCAGGTAATAGCGCAGAACCAAGAATGTTTTGTTTACAAAAGATGGTTGACGTTTGTTATTATAATATGAGCAGAATTAGACTTCAATGGTCAGAATTATGGAAAGTTATGAATCAAGAATTTAATGAATTTGGCTGTAACTCCAATAATGCAGTTGCATTTTTTGCAATTGATTCATTAAGACAATTAAGTGAAAGATTCTTCAATATTGAAGAATTATCACACTTTAAATTCCAGAAGGAATTTTTGAAACCTTTTGATTTTATTATACTTAACAATAATGATTTAGATGTTAGAATGATGGTTTTAGATTGCATTCAATACTTGATTATTAAAAAAGTGGGACAAATTAAATCTGGTTGGACAACAATTTTACAAATTTTGGCTCATGTTGCTTACAGCGAAGATAATGAGAGATTTGTATCTATTGGGCTAAAGCACGTAAAACAAATTTTAGATGAAAATTTCGAAGTCATTGAAGAAGAAAATGCTTTTAATGACCTGGTTGATTGTTTGTGTGAATATTGTAAGAATGAAAAATTCCAAAAAATAAGTCTTAAAGCATTATCAATGATTAATATTTTAGTTTCAAAAATTGGTAATGAAGTTGATAAAAGAATTGGTGATGATGATTATCTGATTACGAATTGGTTCCCATTATTATTTAGTTTTAATAATATTATAATGGAGGGTAATGATCTGGAAGTGAGATCAAAGGCATTGAACAATATGTTTGAAGCATTGATCATCCATGGTAAATATTTCGATAAAGAATTTTGGAGCAAAGTTTGTACCGAATTATTATTCCCAATTTTTGATATTTTGAAAAGCCATGGAGAAATCAACTTTACTCAAAATGAAAGTTTATGGGTTTGGTTATCAAGTACATTAATTCAAGCATTAAGAAAAATGATTTTATTATTTACAACATTTTTTGAAGAGTTAAACGAAATGATGGATGGATTTTTAAGCTTATTAATTTCATGTATTTGTCAAGATAATGATGCTATTTCTAAAATCGGAATTTCCTGTTTAGAAGATTTAGTGTTCCAAAATATGGGAAAATTTGATGTCGTACATTGGGAAAAAGTGGAAATTACATTTAAAGAATTATTTAAACTCACAACTGCAAATGAATTATTTGAATTGGATCCATTAAAAAATAAAAAAGTTAATAAAATTGATAATGGAAGCAAAACAGACGAAGACGAAGGTGATGAAGAAGACGAGGAAGAGGAAGAACAATCATATGCTGAAATTCAACCAGAAAAGAAATTTTCATCACAAGAAATCGTTATTAAATGTGTTTTACATCTACATATGATTCAAATCATGTCGGAGTTATTTGATAACAATGACTTTTATACCATTATACCATATGAGAATTTAATTGAGCTAACAAAGTTATTGAATGAGAGTTATAATTTTGCAAAATTATTTAATGAGGATTATAATTTAAGAGTGAGATTATGGAATGCTGGAATTGTTGATAAATTACCAAATCTATTAAAACAAGAAACATCATCAGCTGGTGTTTATATTGGTGTTTTATTTAGATTATATTGTGATGAGAATAAGACTACCTTAGAAGCAAGAAAAAAGATTGCTAATATTTTAATTTCATTAGCTGTTTCATTAATTAAAAGAACTAAAGAATTTGATGATCGTGATGAAATTCGTAATTTACAATCCTGGATGCCAGTTGTTGTTGAAATTTTGGAAGCAATTACCGAATTATATGATGAAGATTTTAGAGATGCTTGCCCTGAAATATATCAATTTGCTGTACAATTACTGAGTAAAAACATGTCTGAATCTTTAAGAGATTCACTTAAGGAGTTCCTTGCACGTGCTGGAAGTGTCTACGTTGTTCCCGATATACAGAACGGTGATAAACACTAGAAATCCAATAATTTTAAACCTTTTTAAAACTTATTTGTGTAATACAAAATAACCTACGATCTGTCATCCCCCACCGTGCCGCTAATAACCCCCTCGCACCGCACACAAACTTTCCCTCCGCTCTACACTGTGGGCGAGGCTAGTCGTCGCAAAAGAACAAGAAGTGTGTGATGACATCTGGGGATGATCAATGGAATTGGTATTGAAACCAGAGAACCATCATGTCTATGCAAAACAAGGTATGTACATCAGTTGTAGGGAGCACAATGGCTCATGTTTTTCTCGTCAAAGACGAATTCAAATTGGTTGATTTGTGAAATTTCAGCAAATGAAATCTGTCATTAGTTCGATAACAACATGTTCAACATTTTTAGATGAAAAACAGCTATTGTAAATACATTCAGCTAATCAATGTTTGAAATAATAGATATATGATTATGAAACAACATCTCTCTCTTTTTTTTAATCTGAATATATAATATTTTTCACATAATTCACTAGGTTTGAAACTATTTTTTTCATTTAATGCTAATTTCACAATATCAGTTTGTTCATAAATCTTTTTTGTTTGCCACAATTCTAACATTTATTAAATATTTTCTTGCTTACTTATTATAGAATCTTTACGCGTTATTAGGCAACGACGTTTCCGGTGATGAAGATGAATTCATTGCACCAAAGGAAATTGTTGCACCACAAAAATCCACCAAGAAGAGTGGTGTTCCACCTAAGGATGACCCATCTAAATCAAAGGGTGGTAAGGCTAAGCCAGCTGGTAATGAAGCAGGTGCTAGATTTTCCAACAAGAACAGAGATTCTTCAGCACCAAAATCAACCCAAAGAAAGAATGGTAAGGATAAGAAATTTGACAGACATTCAAGAACTGGTAAAACTGAAACTGCAAAATCCCAACGTACTAAGTTAGGTGATGAAGCTGAATCCCAAATTGAAGCTGAAGCAGATGCTGATGCTGACGTTGCTGAAGCAGCTGAAGAAGAAGAAGAGAAACCACAATTAAAGTCAGCAGCTGATTTCTTCAACGAATTAGCATCATCTGAATTCCAACAATCCAAGGCTGTTGCATCTTCATCATTATCAATCAACGAAGATGATTTAGTTGTTAAGGTTACCGAGGATTTCATTTCCGCTTCTGCTGAAAAGAAATTAAAGCAAAAATCTTTAAAGGCTAAGCAATTCTTAGATCTTAACATTACTGTTACTGATGGCTATGACAGACCAGAAAGACCAGAAAGATCCGATTTCCAAAAGGGTTCCCGTAAGCCAAAGGGTAAGTTCACCGGTAAGCCAAAGGGTGGTAAGCCAAAGAAGCCAGTTAACCACTTAACGGAACAAAACTTCCCAGCTCTTTAAATTAACTGGTAAGTATTTGGATTCTTAATGTCAATTGAACGTTCCTCTTCTCTCTAGTGTCAAGGCACCCCACTATATCTCTAATGTATAAACCGTTTATGTAGTGTAACATGCACATTTATCATTAATTGATTATATGCGTAGTAGTATCCGAAAAATCGCCAAAAATTCGAAATTTTCCACTTTTCCAATTTTTCACATTTAAGTTGAAACTTGAAAATTCCGTTTTCTATTGTGGAGAGCATTATTGTTATTTATTGATAATGGATGCATCACACTCTTTGTAGTACTGTTTCTCCTTTTTCTGTCTATCTTCCTCTCCCAAAACCCTACATTTCAGCGAATACACACCATTAAGAATATACACTTTCGATGGGAACACCCTTTCAATCTTATACGAACAATCCAAATTTGTTCTCTCCCATTAGTAACGATAATCAACCGCCCAAAAATGAAATTTCAAATATGAATAACGTGAATAAAGTGAATATTAATAACCCATCCATTGCTCCAAGATTACATAACCTGTTGAACTCCACCAATAGTACTACTTCTAACCCTGCATCATTTCCTTCAACCACTTACCCATCTTCGACCATGTCCTCCCCATTATCAGCATCCACAGGCCCAGATGAAAATAACAACAATGCCACAATTAATAATTCCGATAAATCTTCAGTACCTTTGCAGAAAAAGAAGGCAAGAAGAAAATCTTCCAATGCAGAAGAAAAGGCACTACTTTCTACTTCATCACCTGAAGGTATTGCAGCTGCATCTGAAATTACTCCAAATAGAATCGCAAATATTTTACTTAAACAAGGACCTTTACCGATTCGTCATTTAACTGGCCATCTAGTTGATCAAGTTCCTCCATTTGGTAATTTATCACTATCTAAACAAAGAAGATTAATCATGTCTGCGTTAGAATCTGGTGATTTAATAACCGGTTGTATTTTTGAAAAGATTGGCTGGGGTCAATGGGAAGCTAAATTGGTTGGTAAGGATATTGTTAGAGCTAAAATTGAATTAAGTTTTAATAATCAAAACCAAAATGAAGCTCAAAACAATAATCATAGTAACGTTACAAATGTTAACTTCGAGAATGATTCACAAACTCCAATTTCTGCAATTAATTCATCAAAGTATAATCCAATCCGTCCAAGTTCTTATTCTAACAATAGAAGAGAATCTATTACAGGTCATTTAAACGATAACTCTATAAAAATTCCAACCTCTCCAACTTTAGGGCCAATTCAAAACCTACGTAATTCTTTCACAAAATATGGTGATATTGATGAAGCAATTGATTCGTCGTCTTCCTCTAATGATGATGACGACGATGATGTTGATGATGATGATGACGCTGATGACAATGATGATGATGTTTTCAATTTAAGTGGATCAGCAGATTCTCCCCCAAATATAGATTATTCAGCAGCAATAAGGAACTCAACAACTAAACTGACAAATATCAAATCACAATCTACTTCATCATCACGCCGTCCATCGTTTGCAGGTATTGTCAAGCCAAGAAAACCAAGAACTTCATTTACTCAACATACCTTAGAAGTTGCACTTGATGAGGCACCTTTAGAAAGAAGAGAATCAAGGGTGTCCTTTTCAAATTCTGCAAGTCTATCACGTCAATCATTTTTGAGAACAAATATTTTACCACGGATGTTATCAAGTAACAATAGTAACATATCATTGCTTGATAAAGATAATGAAAATGCAATTACTTTTGATAACGATGAGCCTGATATAAAACAAACAGGACTTTCACCTGATACTGATGGTACGAACCATACGGACGAAGAAGATTGGCAGGCAATTGGTCCAACAACACTGAAGAAAAATAGAACTTTAAGTATGGTTAATACAACAAATAACATTCAAAATCAAAGTCAATCACAAACCAAAACTCCAGAAGAAATGGCAGCATTTGCATTAATGGATCTAAAGACTGTTTAGTTACTTGATTTTTGCACTTGTTTCCATCAAAGAAATCATATCTATTTTATTATTTCCATACCTTCTTGATATATTGTACTTTATTTATTTAATTTGTTGTCTGTTTTTTCCATATGGTTATTTGAATTTAAATTGATTTTTTTACTTTCATTATTTTTTATACTATCTATACACAAAATTATTATTATTATTTTGAAACTGGTTTTCTAAAGATAATTTCTAGTGTTATTATAGTTTTTTATTTATTTTCTCTTTCTTTTCAAGCCTTAACACACCTACATTCCATTTTTACGAAATATTTTTATACATGACTTTCTTTCCACCTTTTCACACGTGAAACCATAAAAATCGGGAAAAATTGGGATTTCTTCTTTAAAGTTATTATATATAGTTAATTTATGATTATTACAATAAAATATATTTAATAGATAAATGAAATTAAACTAGAACAAATGTACGAGGATCTAGAACACATTTACGCAAATAATGAATGCATTCCCGCATTACCAATAAAAGAATGAAGTAATAATAGGAATAATGTAAAATTTAATATATGAAATATAGACTAAATGTGATTATAATAAACAATAACAGATTAATAAACTAAAAAGAAAAATTAATGAATCTAGAATTCAGAAATCGCAACAGCAACTGATTGAACATCATCATGAGAAATTGAAACCTTAACATTCTTAACTCCTCTCTTAGTGGCAGCTTCTAATGCAGCACCCTTTAAATTAACAGTTGGAGCACCATTTGCATTATGGACAATTTCAATATCCTTTAATGAAGCACCAGCACCCTTGGATTCAACTTCTAATGACTTGAAAACAGCTTCCTTTGCAGACCAAGCACCTGCAAATGATGATCTTGGATTTGGTGCATTCTTACAATATTTAATTTCTTCAGCTGTGAAATTTCTTTCAACGAAAGTTTCATTGTTGATGTTAATTTCAGAAATTAATTCAACATCAACACCAACACCCTTGGAACCGGCTTGTTCTTTAGTTAAAGAGCTTAAGACAGTTGCTGTTTTACTTGCAGATTCAGAAACAAATTTACCGCTTCTTTGTAATTCATTATCAGTGAAAGTGTAAGTATTGGTCTTATCTAATGAAACTCTTGCTAATGGATCTAAGAAAACTTGTTGTTCTTGATCATCACTGTATGGAGCATGGTCCTTTGCAACAAAGATAGTATTGGTGATCATTGCATTGTGGATGTAAGCATAAGATTTCTTTTGTCTTGCATTAACCTTGGAGACATAAGTTTCATAATCATCCTTTGATAAAGAAGCAAATAAGTAATCAGGATGAACGACAATTGCTTGACCACCCTTTTGACCAAAACCAAATGAAGTAACAGAAACTGCTTTAATACCATCAGTCTTAATACTTCTTGATGGGAATAAGACATACTTGAAGTCTTCTAAAATCTTATCAATGTTATCAGCATTTCTGTTACCTGGAACAATACCTGAATTTAAGATTTGGATTGCACCGTTTAACATCCAAGCACCAGCAGCACCCTTTGGATGACCAGTTAAGTACTTTTGAAAGACACCATAAACTGGATTACCTTCAGTTCTACCTAAATGTTGCATCATCATATCAATAGTTGCAGATTCATTTTTATCATTTGCTTTAGTTGAAGTACCGTGGAACGAAGCAACACCTAAATCATCAACAGTTAAGTTGAACGTTGCTAATGCACCTCTTAAGGGAGAAATTCTTGGATCATTCTTCCAGAATTCGTTACCTAATTGTCTTTGAGCATCCTTAACTTGTTTAATAGCATCTCTTTCAATTTCTTCGGTTCTTTCTTTCAAGAATTCATCCTTATCGAATGATGCATCTGATTCTGCTAATGAATTTGCTTCTTCTTGAATGAATTTAAATTCTTCTTCAGTCCATTCCTTAATTTGGTTAATTCTGTTCTTTAATTGTCTTGATCTGTACTTAATATCCATCTTTGCAGAAGAGTATTTCATTTCCCCGTGATATTCTCTTGCAGTTGTTAAAATACCCTTACCTGGTGCTGGAACAGATCTACCAATCTTATCAGTTGCAGTAGAAGCCATTGCAAGAATAGCATAAATTGGAACACCCATTTTTAAAGCTAATGAAGCAGTCATTAAAACTTCAATACCAGAACCTTGTGCTTCCATGAAACCATTTCTGGAGGTTGTTGCAGGTCTTGACATTTCAGATGGAGTTCTACCATGATCAAATTCATCAAGAGAATTAGAAGTTGCATTCATATTTGCGAATTCATAGGAACCTTCTTCTTGGAAATCATCATAACCACCGACTAAAACAATCTTAGCCTTACCTGATAAAATAGTTTCAACACCAACATCGACAGATTCAATAGCAGTTGCACATGCACCAACAGGGGTCTTGATCGGACCAGATGATGATAATAATAACATATTAACCCAAGCAGACATCGTGTTGATGAAAGATTCTTGTAAGATATCATTTTGAACTGGTTGATCTCTGTATCTATCTTTGAACATACCCTTTAATGCAGAAACACCACCCATACCTGAACCGGAACAGTTACCAACTTCAGAAACATGAACGTATTTATAGAATTCATATGGATCAGTAACACCGGCAGATAATAAAGCTTCAACGGTTGCAACTAAAGCATACAAGGTAATTGGATCAACTTGGTCAATGATATCGTCTGTAATACCATAGGTCTTTGCATTCCAACCAGTTGGGATTTGACCTGCAACCAGTCTATCGAATCTTAATGCCTTTGGAACAAATAATTTAGCACCCTTTAAAATCTTAACGGTATATTCTTCACCAGATTCGTCTGGGAAAACTTCAACTAATTCACCATGTTGTAATTGATATTGTAAAGCGGTGGGCTTATCAGTAACAAATGGTTCTAAATCGTGTTGAATAACAACTTCTTGGATTAATTCCTTCTTGTTTGGATCATAACCATGGAATAATTCTGGTTCAATTAATCTAATACCTGTGTGAGCTAAAATTTCTTCTTCGTACTTCTTCTTAATATCCATATCTTCAACAGGTGCATTGGTCTTAGCATCAACCCAACCAGTATATTGCTTACCCTTAATAGAACCATTGAAATATTTAATGAAACCCATAATCCATGCCATTTCAATACAACCTTCTAATGAGAATTCACCCTTAGATTCCATTTCCCATCTAGTTCTTGAGTTACCCCATGGACCAACTTCTGAGAAACCAGTGACAACAACAACTCTATCTAAGTCTAATAAACCTTCTAATTCAGGTGCCTTTGATTTGATTGATTCATATTTAGCCATTTCTGGGAAATTGAATTTCATATTAGCCTTTGGATTAATTTCAGCCTTATTGAATGGAGAATCAGCACTTTCACCGTTAACAATTTTGTGCTCAATTGCGGTTTCAATGGAAACGGCTCTTCTGATTTCTGAACTATTGTTAATGTCGGTTCTTAATTCATTGGTGAACTCTCTTAAGTTTTCGACGAATTGTAAACCACCGTTTAAGTCAGCCATAACTGGACCTTCTTCACACATTCTAACAACTTCTGGGGTCATTAAACCAAGAATGTTGAATGCCATTTCTTTTTGAGAGAAGGTTCTAACACCTAATTTTTCAATACCTTCAGCAATCATGTTATTACCAGACATTAAACCGGTACCTCTAGTCCAACCAATAACTGCACCACAAATAGTTAAGAAGGAAGACCAGGATTCTGAATGCCATCTGTTGAATAAAGTTTCTAATGCAAGCTTAGATTCAGAGTATAAACCATCAGAACCAAAAGTACCATGATTAGGAGATAATGGAAGAATAACTTCAGCAGGTCTAGTACTGATGTTTCTAATTCTCTTTTGAGTTGCAACTTCACCAATTAATCTTAATAAGTTAGTTAACATAATTCTGTGAGCTAATTCAGATTTTGAACCAATGTTTTCAACTTCAATACCCATTTCAGGAATTGCAGCAAATGGAATAACGAAATCTAAGTCCCAACCAAGACCACCTTTCTTAACATCATCATAGATGTAATTAATTAAAGCTTGGACATCTTGTTTTGAACCTTGGTTAAATGGAACGACAACTAAAGTGGAACCTGATGCACCATATCTTGAGTATAATGATTGATAATATTCAGTAACTTTCTTTGAGAATCTTGAAGTAGTGACAATAACCTTTGCACCACCAGATAATAAACCTCTCATAACTTCAGCACCAATAGAACCAGCACCTGCACCAGTAACTAAAGCGTACTTACCCTTATATGACATACCATTAACTGCACCCTTTTCTAAACCATCTAAGAATGAAGCTGATTTTGATTTATCATAAACCCATGCGCCTAATTTAGTCTTACTCTTAATATGTAAGAATGGGATGGTTTCTGGTGGAATAGTTGAAGAGACTGGTTTCTTAATTTCATTAATGTCCTTTAATGATGCAATTTCATCAGTTTCATCATCTGAAGAGGTATCTAAAACAGCAGCAGTAGATCTCGAAACTTCAATTTCAGAGTTCTTTTCAACAAATTCAATTAATTGTTTGTATAAGCTCTCAATCTTTAATTGGTTTTCAGTAGATGCTTGTTTGGAAAGAGCCTTGTAAACATTTGCTAAATCTTCTTCAATAGTTGGTTTAACTTCTTTAGTCATTTCACAACCTTGAGCCATTGCATGGACGTATTCTTCAAATTTTCTACATTCACTTCTTGAAACTTCATCATAAGCAACATTACCCTTGACATCAACGGAGGTTTTTGGACCAGTTGGGTAAGAAACATCTTTATAAACTGGATCTTGACCCTTTGCTAAAACTTCTTTACAATTGTCAATTAATTGTTGACCTAAAGATTTTGCTAACTCATAGGTTTCACCCTTGCCTGATGGGGTATGATCGATGTGATATTGCATGAACTTAATTAAAGTTGGGTTTGCTCTGTTCATAAGTTGAATACATTGAGTAACGGTTTCTCTATCAACGGAAGTTAATTTACCAAAAATAATATCGAAATACATTGATAAAGCATCTTGTCTTGCCCAGTTCCAGTAAGAATCATAAGTTCTTGCCTTTAATGGTGAGAAAACTGGTCTAATACCTGAAGCATAGAATTCACCGTGTTCTTCAGCCCATAAGTCTAATTCAGCTTGTAAAACACTTGAAGCTTCCTTTTCTTTAATTAATGATCTATCACCCTTGGTTAGATCTAATTTTAAATATCTTGCTAAGGTCTCTAATTGTTGACGTGCTAATTCCTTTGATTCCTTGGTAACCGCATCTAAGGCAGCAGAATCAATAACTGCACCACCTGCTGAACCACCTGCACCACCTGCTGCAGCACCTGATGATAATGATAAACCTTCAGCAGCAGCGTATTTTTGTGTAACAGAATCAAAGAACGCCTTTGCATCATTTTCAGAACCCAATCTTTGGGCTGGTTCAGATGTTAAAGCATGTAATAAAACGGCATCTTGTCTACCACCTTGTAAACCCCATCTTGATTGTAAATATTTTCTAGCTGCACCGACAGAGAAACCACCAGGCATCTTTGATGACATTAATCTTGCAATTAATGAAGAAGTTTGTTTACCTAATGAACCATTGAAAGTATCTTGGAATTGATCTGCTAATTCCTGTAATGGAGTATCTTCTGGTTTTTCAGGTGTTGTACCAAATTCTTTACCTAAATCACCTAAAATTTCATTTTGAACAGTTGATTTACCACCAACTAAATCTTTAATTGCCTTAGACATTGGAATTTCAGCTAATGACTTCTTTAATTTATGAGCAACTAAAGTATGTAAAACTAAAGCTGCCTTAACTGGTTCATCTGAGACATCAGCAACTGGACCTGCAGCTGGTGCAGCTGGTGCAGCAGCAACTGGAGCAGCAGCAACTGGAGCAGATGTAGCTGCTGGAGTTGGAGCGGTTGCTTCTTCTTCAGCTTCTGGATCGGCTAAATCAGCTGGATCTGGAGTGTAATAAATTTCCTTTTGATCTTTTGAATAACATAAAACTTGTCTTTGTAAGGATAATGCGGCATCGTAAGATTCAAATTTTGCTTTAATTGTTCTTGTTGCCATACCAGCTAAGGTTGGTGATGGACCGATTTCAACAACTCTTTCGGTGTTGTAATCTCTTAAGAAAACATCTTGTGTTTCAATCCTAGAAAATAAGAAAATAAAAATTGAAAAAATGTTAGTATTTCGTTAGCTATATAAATGTTTCTCTTTCATAATCAACAATTGATTATTAGGTTTTCAATACATACCATCTAACTGGAGATGCAAATTGATAAGCTAAAAGCTCTGTTAATAAAATGTGGGATAACTCTTGTTGAACTTCTGGTCTCATTTTTTATTAGTTAAAGATAGAAGTTTAATAATTGAAGTAAAATAAAATAGAAATAACATTTAGCAAGCAGAAAAGAACAGGAAAATATGTGAATTAAATTGAATACATTTAATGATGAGCCAACAAAGCTGTTACGCGGTTGGGACTTTTCACCTCTCAATTTGTTGGCAAGTCTGTTTGTTGGGTGGAAAAACTTTGGGATGGGACGATCGACCTCTTGTTTTATACAGTGCAAGTTCTAGTTATTCGTTTAACAAGTCTAAGTTCCTTTTATCTCATTACAGAACATTACTTACTTTATTTATTTATTCAATAATTTTGAAAATCAGTTCAGTCTCTTCAAATTATAGTTCGCATAGTAATACTGTAGTATCTAAAATGGGAAGCTGAAAAATCTTTATTACTCAATAAAACTTATAAAGCATAGTAAATATAAGAAAAGTAAAATGGTAAAACTCTGACTATAAAAGTAGTAATTAACCTCACATGGTTATTGGTGTAGGAAATATCACGTAAATATATAGGCAAAAAGCGAATAGTGTGCTGTAAATATACTGTGAATTCATTATAGAGAGGTATAAAGTTAGAAAAAGTAGATATAAAACGATAAGATTGGGGAAATATAAAATCAGACACTAAAACAATTTTATGAGGATTCTTTGATTGGAACAGTTGTGGTAGTAGAACCAGTTAATTTAGCTTCCTTACTGAAGTCAGTAAACTCGATATCATTTGCACGTTCATCAGTAGCACTATCAGTGTTTTGAATATCATCACTTAAACGTTGAGAAGATTCGTCGCTTGAAACTCTTCTGTTCAGATCTTTCTTAGCTTGATGATATAATCTTAATTCTTCTTCGGGGGTTAATTCATTCTTCTTTTTATTCTTTATGTGATACATTGGGTTTAATTGTCTTAATTTTAAGGATTTACAAAATGGTAAATGACCATTTTTTTCTTCAAATAACATTAAACCTAATGCAATAATCATACCTAACCAGTACAAGTTATAACTTAGAACTGAACCATAAGTGGCAGAATTCTGCCAACCTAATAAAGAATTAAAAACATCCCAACCAGAATCAGTTAAAGGATTGCAACAGTTAACATGCCAAACAGAACTTTTGATATTGTAAGTACCTGGACCAGAACCATTTTCAGCAGCATCACCACCAGTTTTCTTATTGAAAACATAATTTTCAAAGAACCAAACACCTCTTGAGAATAAACCTGCAGAAATTAAGTATAAGATTGCAGTAGAGATACAAAGGAAAATTTGTAATGAAATAGAAGAACCACCGTAATACATAAAACCACCGACTAAAGCGCCAGCAGCTAAACCACAAACAACAGGTAATGGGAAAGATTTAGCAGGAGATCCAATACCAACACCACCAACGAAAACAACAGCCTCTAAACCTTCTCTCAAAGTTGTAATAAAAGGTAAAATAAACATTGAGTATTTCTTAAAAATATAACTGCACTTTAATCTTTCTCTTTTAGAAGCTGGTGCTTGGATTAAAGCTCTTGCTATCTTAACTCTCCATTTTGCTTGCATTTTGTTAATTCTTAACATGGCAACACCCATACCAGTAATTAAAATGGTAGCAATAAGACACATAATGCCTTCATATAAATCCTCAGTTTTTGACCAAATATCATTCTTAAGGGAATAATAAGCACCAATAAATGCACAACCAATTGCAAGACAAAGGAAAATACCAGAAAATGTACCAATCCAAATTTGTCTGACTAGTTTCTTTGAAACTTCGGGATTTCTATCACCAATTGACTGTCTAACGAATGCTAAAAGGACGGAAACGACAATAACAGCTTCAAGAGCTTCTCTGAAAACAACAAAGAAGATTTGAACGTTGAAAAGATCGTTCATCATTTCTTAAATAAGGGTGTTGTTGAATAGGTTCTAGAGTAGAAAGGAAAAGAAGAAAAGAGTAAGACGGATAAAGAATATACTTCAGAACAGATTTCAAATTATGCAGACAAGTAGGCCCTTAAAAGTGCACATTAAAATGACTGAGAAATAGGAAAAAATCGGAAACTAGGATCTGAATGTTTTTTCAAAAAAAAAAATTCCATTGATGTTTGAACCCTAATTTTACAAGCAAACCCCACAATAAATCGGACGACCCTAAATAACCTAGTTACCCGATATAATATCTTACTACAAACCAGAACGAGTAAATTAAAATAGTAGACTTATGAAAAGTTCGAAAAATTAACCTCGTGCTACAGATAACAAACAAATTAGAGCCACTCCTCGGAGTTGGCATTAAGTTTGACGTTCGTCTGTTCCATTTAAGGGTTCACAACGTCGGGTTGGAAGAGAAAACAGTTCAAGAAATAACAGTTTAAGGGTACAAATCATAGTCATTTTAAGAGAGGCCAATGGACTTTGGATAAATTCCAATATTGGCTTACGCAACAAATACCTCTGATTGTGTCCGTATCTGTTCAATATGACTAGTCAGTCCACTCACAGAGCGAGAATCAGCGGTGAAGAAGTTGCTTTTGCGTTTTTCATGTCCAGGCCAGCGCCGATATGTGCGAAATAAGATTTTAAAGGTGGGTGTTGATCACGTGACGGTTACGTAAGAAAATATCACGTGAATATCAAGTGTGGGATACAGATTGGGCGGGGGCAAATTTCAATTTTGTTTCTGTGATGAGCCCACCTCTGGTGATGTTCAATTGTCTGCCAATACTTAGGTCAGGTAGACAATTTATAAATCAAAAAACCTTTCCTTCGTTTTTTCTTCTTCTTGCAACATTCACATTTTTATTCAATGGACTCTAATACACTGCAAGTACCTCAATCGTCAGGGCCAACGTCTCAATTTCCTGGTTTAACCCCAGTTCCAACCCATACTGAATATCAATCTCAGGCAACTGATTTAGTTAGCTATGATTTCCCTGACTCAACAAATATTGTTAATGAAAGATACTCAAAATATCTCCAATTAATTAAGACAATTGAACAATATGCTGAAGGTTATTCCGCAATTGCTGCTGTAACAATTAAACAATTGGAACATTTAAATAATGATGTCACGACCCATATGCCAAATTTTGAATCCATTGAATTGGTATCTGGTAGTGCAGTCACTGATGCCAACAATCCAACATTAAATTCACCTCCTCAAACTCCAGCTGAACCAAGCGATCTTAATGTTTATCTTTCTTGTATGAGAAAATCATTAGGTGAAAGCTATTCAAATACAATTGATTTCCAAAACCAAGTTCAATCACATGTTTTACCTGATTTGAAAAGATTATTGCAAGAAGTTGAGAAGAAACAAAAGGATTATATTAGCTATTCGTCTTCTGGATCAAAGGATTTAACTAAATTAAGAGAAATTTCCTCTAAAGAATCTCAAAATTTGGATCTAAATGTCCAAGAATTTGAAAGAGGCAAATTATCGAAAACTCGTCTTGACTACAAGAAAGATCCATACATTATTAAAAGAAATTTATTAAGAGATGCGGTATTACAAATCAAAGCTGAAAATAACAGAATTGAATTTTTAGCAAATGCTGAAGAAGCTTTACGTTCAAATGAATCAAGATTATTAAATGAACTGAAACGTATTTGTGGTTTATTAACCCAATTAATTGGTACTGTTTATGGTAATACCATTAATTCGGTTACTAATTTGGATAATGTTTTGGTAAGCATTCCTGATAATTTAGAATGGAATAATTTCTTACAGAAAAATGCAGATTTTTTGGTCACTGCATATGATCAGCATGATTTATCATCACTGAATAATTTATCGCTTAATGATACCAAATCTGATGCAAAGGTTATCACGGTTAATTCTTATAAAAGACAAATTTCAAATGTTACATTCCGTAATAATGATCACCTAAGTACAAAGCCTGTGTTAGAAGGTGTATTAGCAAGAAAGGAATCGACTCTAGGTATTTCCAAAAAGTTTATTTCTTATTATTTTGCAATTTCACCAGCAGGCTACTTTTATGGTTTCCCAACCAGAAGTATTGATGCAACTCAACCAAATTTGGTTTTATATATTCCAGATTGTGAAACAAAAAACATGAATAAGGATTTTGAGTTTTCTTTAAGAGGTAAAGATATTTCAAGTTCTGTCGGTGCCTTGAAATTAAAGAAAAGTTATGTTTTCAAGGCAAGTTCCTCAACTGATTTTGAAACTTGGTGGAAAATTATAAGTACTCATGTTGGTGCAGTCCAAACTGCTGCTGTCACCTCTGATGCTTCTGACGCTGAATAATTTGAATATTCACATTATTTTTATTCATTTTCTTATTCTTAATCGTTTTCTTAATTTTATTCATTTTCTTATTTTAATCAATTTCTTATTTTAATCAATGTCTTATTTTAATCAATTTCTTATTTTTATTCATTTTTATATTTTCTTTGTATAATGAACTTTATATTATTTGATCACTCCCATTATTTATGATAACCATTCGATGTTAAATTCGAGACTCAAAAAAAGGATTTGATAAATCATCAACTATTTTTTTTTCCATCTTTTCCTTTAGATAATGATTGTAAAAGTAAATTAAAAAGAATTTATAACGAAAAGAAAATTACAGTAGAAAAATAGTGGAATAGTAACAAAGGGCACAAAAAAATAAAAAAAACAAGTTAAATAATAATAGTATTAAAAGTAGTAATAATAATTTCACAAAAAGAACTTCAATGTTTTCTTACATTAATTAACGTAAATTTAATGTCTTGAACCAACGACACCACCAACGACACCACCAACAATTGCACAAATTAAAACAACAACAACCCAGAATAAAATCCATCTCCACTTTCTACCTTTCTTTGCATGATCTCTTGCCTTTATAACATTTGCATCACCTCTTTCAAGTTGGTCTTGAGCTTTTTCAATTTTTGTATTTGCAGCAACAATAACTTCATCTTGTTGGAATACTAAATCTTGTAAGTCATTTAATAAAGTATTTAATTCTGTTGTGATTTGAACTGCTCTTAAAACTTCTTGGTGTCTTGCCTTAACTTCATCTAAAACTGCAATTGCTTCACCTTTTCTATTAGCCATTTCAATTGCTTGATCGAAAACTTGTTCATTACCAATTTCCTGTACAAATTGTGAAGCTTCAGAATAGGTTGCATCTGGATTAACAATTTGATATTGTTCAATTGCTTTATTTTGATTGGATTCCCTATAATTATCATCAACTTTTTGAAATCTATAAATTGCATTACGAAATTGGTTACGAATATTTTCAACTTGTTGTTCCTTATCTTTATCGCCATGACAAGATTTGAATAAATCTTCCAATTTTGGCTTAATTTCTAAAGATTGAGTAGATTTAAGGTTATTAGTTGAATTGTCAATTTGAGATTTAATTGCATTTAATTCTTCCACACTAACTGCATTTAAAGCGCTAATTTGTAATCTTTCTAATTGATTAATTAATCCATTATAATCATTAAGGTCATCTTTCAATGTTTGAATCTTAGTGAAAAAATCTTCAGTATCGTTACTTCCATTATTGTTTCCTGCATAATTGTTTAACTCAATATCATCATTTGCGTATGGGTTACTTGTGGTATATGCATTACCTGCATCTTCACTGTATGGATTGTACTGTAAATACAAAAAAGAGTGGCAATTATGTGTTAGTATTATGAATTTTTTATTTAATAAAAATAATATATTCAAATTCCAATTGAGAAATTTATACATACACTCATATTTATTCTGTACCTTAAGTAAAAAATCGGTTTATTCTTATATTAAGTTGGTATCAAATAGGTTTTATTTATCTTGTAAATAAAGGAGAAAATAAAAATGTAAAATTATGAATAATTGGATATTGAACAAACAGCAATTTAATGTATGTATAGCACGTTAATTTAATCTAGAGAAAGATTAGCAACAGTCTACATGCAAAATGGCATGTATTTTTCCAAAGCAAACTTGCCGAGTTTTAGTTGAAGATTGAGGTGCGAATCCCAATTGGGAAGGTGAGAAAGTGGTGAAATGTAAATAAGAATTAATAAAAATTAACAAAAATTAAAAATTAAACTCCGTGCACCAGATTGTCACTTGTTTAGGAATGTGGTCTTTTTTTTCATCTAGTGAATTTTTCACTTTTTACTTTTAACCTGATATATGATCTAATCTTGCTCCGTGCTTTAACTTACGACGTTATTCTTAAATTTTTCACCTCATTTCTTTTTGATTTTTATTTCCTCTTTTTTTCATTTAACATTGAATAATGACTAACTTAAAAAGAGAAGGTACGTCAGAATTAGATGACATCATTCCAAAGAAAAAAATCTCCATCAAGCAAACACCTGAAGAAGAAGCAAAAGCAAAGGAATACTTCCAGCCTCATGTTTTTGAACAAAGTTTTAAAAGTAAATTAAAAGAAGATATTCAAAATAGTAAACCTTATCGTTGGGGTACAATTAAAAACTTGATTAACGATGAATTATTAAGAAATGTCCGTAATGAAATCATTTCAGAAATCGAATTCACTAAAAAAGAAACCGATATCTACAAAGTTTTCCAATCTGGAGATTTGGCAAATTTATCTGAAATGCCTCCTAACTTACTCAAAAAGTTACCAAGTATATACAAACTAAGATCGGCAATTTATTCTGAAACCTTTAGATCTTTTATTTCCGATATCACTGGATGTGGGAAATTAAGTGGTATCAAAACTGATTTATCAATTCAATTGTATACCAAAGGTTGCCATTTATTGACACATGATGATGTTATTGGATCACGTAGAGTTTCATTTATTTTGTATATGCCTGATCCTGATTCAAATTGGAAAGGTCATTATGGTGGTGGATTACAACTATTTGATTCGTTAGTTCCAAATGTACCACAATCTGATGTTCATTCAAAATTAGTTCCAAATTTTAACCAAATTGCATTTTTCGAAGTTCAACCAGGTTTGTCATTCCATGCAGTTGAGGAAGTCAAAGTTGATAAACAAAGATTATCTTTACAAGGTTGGTTCCATATTCCACAATATGGTGAAGATGGTTATATACCTGGAGAACAAGAAAAAACTCTAAGATTATCAACATTGAAACAACTAGAATCAAAGGAATTGAAGGAATTCGATTTTCCAAAGTTCAATTTTGATAAAATTAATGAGCAATTAAGTTTAAATCAATGTAAATTAAACGAATCTGATATTGCGTATTTAACAAAATTTTTGAATCCTCTATTACTAACGAATGAATCCGTCTCAAAATTATCAAAAATTTTTGATGATGAATCTGTTGTTGACATTTATGAATTTTTAAATTCAGATTATGAAAAACTTTTCAAAAAGGAATTGAAAAATTTTGAATTAAATGAATATCCTAACATGCCATTAATTCAAAATGATATTGAATATCCATGGAAATTGGCCATTCCTTCCCATAAGCAACGATATATGTACATTGATGGTTTAGAATTAGAAGATATTACAACCGCTGAAAGCATATCCAAAATAAACAAAAGCGAAAATAAAACCTTACCAAATTTTCAAAAAATCAAAGAGCTTTTTGAATCAAAGATTAAAGATATTGAAAATGACGTCGAATTTCAAAAATTCCTGAAAGAAAATCCAAATTTTGTTAAAAATTATCAAATCAGTTCAAAGTTCTGTGATTTGGCGGAAATGTTTAAGTCTAAATCATTCAATAAATGGTTATCGCTAATAACAAAATTGAAGTTAGTTAAGAATAATACAATTATCAGAAGATTCAGACCAGGTACTGATTTTATTTTAGCCACTAAGAATATAGGTGATGACGATAATGAGGAAGATGTTGAAATTATGGATGGACTACTTGAAAGTACTTTAAACCTAACACCGAGTTCAGGCTGGGATAATGGAGAATTAGGTGGTTATGAATTATGTTTAATTGATGATGAAGAGGCAGAGACTGAAGATGTTTCAAAATTGACGAATAAAGAAAAGGCAAATGATCTGAATGAAGATGAAGCCGCAATTTACAAAAAAGCGGATAAAGATAGTATAGTTTACGAGGGGCAAGCAAATTGGAACAAATTATCCCTGATGTATAGAGATCCAAGCATAATGAAATTTGTGAAATATATTAGTTATGAATCAAACGGATCAAGGTGGGATATAAATAGTTGCTGGAAATGTATTGATCAATCGGAATAAATTGTTCATTTTTATAAAAATACTTAACCCCATACATGGGATGTATAGTTTTATACTTTATGGGATGTTAAATAGTATAAATTAGCTAAGCGAAAATTACTCTTAAAGTTCCAATTACTGCAGCAGAAAGAGGCTATAAAAAATACTGACAATCAAAAATTGCTCTATATAGAACAATTTCCGCACTAAAGTCACATAATATATCTAAAAGGCTTATAAATCTTCATCTTAAATAATTTTGGAGTGTTTTTGTATGTTACCGATAAAAAAAGGGGAAAATTGTACCGTGAATTCCTTTGAGAAGTCTCGCCGTCCGATTAAGACGAACAGTAATAAATGCAAATTAATTGCCACAATGATTTTTGACTATTGTTTGAACAATTGGATTAAATAGGTTATGGTGTCTAAAACCAAGTGGTCAATTTCAAATGTAGTACTTTGACCATCTTTCAAAAAATTCACTACATTAAAATTCAGGAGCAAAACCACAAATAATGTAGCCCTTCAAATGTCTAATTCCGTGGACGTTTGATTGGCTGAATAGAGACTTATGAACCTGCAATTTCCGTTTAGGATCCAATCTCTAACTTCTGGGGATCTCTGGGTTCGGGTTCGGGTTCGGGTTCATTGGCCCATTTTTCTTCCATGACAACCATTGCATACTCCCTTATTATGACCAACTTTAATTCGGGGCAATCAAAAGCTATAATTATGTTTCCGGAAGTTGACGGGAATCAATTTTTTTAAATACTTTCCTCCCGAAAAGAGAAAAGTTCTATCCGACCATCGCTATGAAATTCAAAAATAGCACAGCCTTCATAAAAAAACTGCTCATCTACAAAAGAATGACGTTTATGATAAAGCTCCTCGAAAATGGCGCCAGACAGTACTGTATATAATTCATAATTCAAGTGGATACCAGTCTTATATATTTCAAGCGAGATTTATTTTTAAATAAAAGAGTTATATGTATATATATTAAAAATTTGTAAAATAAATTAAACTAGGTGTAAACTGTAGAACTAAAATTCAAAATGGTGTTATTTTAGAAGGGAAAATCATCGATTAATTTGTTGCTTAAGAGATGCTATCTCTAAATCCTTCTTGTTACATTCATCTTTCAAAAGTAGAATATACTCTGTAACCATATCAAGAATCATTGACTTGTTCAATCGCTTATTTGGGGTATTATTGGTATCATTATTAGCACCATTTGATGAAGACGTACTAGATTTGTCAATTTCAAATGCAACACCATCTTCCGACATCCATGGAACCAATTTTTGTAGATTTGCAATTTTAGAATTAATATTTATTCTGTATTTTCTTTCAATTTTATTATGTGCTTTACGCTGCACTGAAGTCATTGGTTTTTTGACTCTACCAGATGATGATTTTATCTTTGCTGAAGATTTGGAGGTAGTATTTGATTGAGTATTATGAATTTCCGTAGAAATACTAGTGCTAGTAATATTGTTATTGTTATTGTTATCACCACCTTCATCATCATCGTCGTCTTCTTCTTCTTCTTCTTTAGTATTATTTATATTATTGCCATTATTATTGTCGCTGTTATTATTATTGTTGTTGATATTATTATTTATAATATTCACATTATTCACATCCGTATTATCTACGTATAGAGATGTTTGGTTATATAATGGAGAGGGATTATTGTTTGATTTCGAAAATGGTAGAGAAACACATGAACTTGAAGAGCTCATGTTCGAATTATGATCAAATTCGATGCCATCAGAATGGGTGATATAATTGTAATTTAAGTTCAATTGATCAGGAATGTCAGCAATCGTTTTCAGTGGATAGGTCGAGTCATAAGCTAATGTAGAAGATATAGAATTTGAGTTAGAGGTAGGAGCAGATGATGAATAATCATTGTAATTTAAGTCCGAAATACCAACAGCTGAATTAATTTCGTTGATATCATGTAAATCGTGAACATCGACGTCGACAGGTAGAAAGAAGAGGGACATTTGCGGTTTAAATCAGAAGTAGAGAGAGTGTATACACCACTACACAAATCATACACCGTTGTCATAAATTACGAAATTCTGCTATCTCCATTCCGGCCATGGCTGACTATTTATACAAAACCATAGTTCCACGCAAGCTCCCCGACGCTTGCTCGGACCCTTTACGGAGCGATACAAGAAAAACTCCACATTGAATCTTATTGCCGGTGCCGCGCCTATTAGAGCAAAGTTGTTCTTTTCCAGTCTTGATGCCCACCATTGTTGTTCCTGCCTGCCTTATGGGGCCATCTGCATTTGGTGCTTTGTTTGCGGGATGAACCGTATTATTGTTTGATGCATGCAAATACCGCGTTAATCCTGTCAACCTATATACAAGCCACCATTCACTAGAACCTTCTTGCATGTAGTTGCATTTTATAGTTACGACTGTGTTTAACGGCATCCACTTTTTTTTACCACAGGGGATCTATCTGTATTTCGAAAACTTCTAAGAAAAAAATGCATTATGTATATGAGGTCATTGTAAAGCAGACCCATAAAAACTCTCGAAACTTCAAAGCCTCAAAACTTAGGAAATACACCCTTGTTAGGCCCCTTTTAGGGCCTTTCTACTTCCCTATTATCACCTCCTTTGTAACAATTTAATTAGTATCCAAATTATCCTCTTATCTTTCATTATTAATTAATACAAACGTAAAGACCGTTTTTGTAATTTCCGTTCACATACAGTAAATAATATTATTCTCCTCAATGTTTCGTTCTATAGGCCGTTGCCAATTTATTTTAAGGCACTAGGTGGATTAGCAATGCCCAGACATTTGGCAGTAAGGTGCTTTATACTTTTTTTCTATTAAAGTTCGGGTTACTGTGTATCATAACAACATAACGTAGATAACCTATGGGCACTACCTTGACAGTATCCTAATATTTAGATTCCTTATCGTCAGCTCAAGGAAGCAATTCTTTTTGGAAATTGTTAAGTTTTTCGAGTTCTAGTGTGGTTCTACATTTTTACTCAGACTGTGTAACATTACGCCCACGCTTCCACATCTTTTCATTGGCTGAAATTTGGACTAACTAAATATCCTACTTGCTGTCGTTGTGTTATTTAGTTCCGAAGGTGTTTCGGCCATTAGCATCATAAACAGCATCTAGGAATTTAACCTGCGCCTAAAAACGTGGACAAATTGAATTGTTTGAAAATAGCTGAGATCTCGTTAAACTCCGCATTTTATGCATCCCGATGTTTTTTAGGGAATCTGCCTGTGCCAATTTCGAAAAAAATGGCCGATCAGCCTATTTTGGATTGTATCCAGCGCCTTTTAAGTATTTAAATATATTGTGTATTGTATCTATTTGACACATTCAACAATATTTATTTCTTTGAATAATCAGAGTATCATCTACTAATGTATCATGGTTGAAACTTGGATTAAGATGTTCGTAACGGAAAATATTCTTTAACGTTGCTATTGTAATTGGGCAAATCAGCAAAGCTATGTCCCTTTAATTTGAATCAAAAAATGGAGCTCTAATTTTACTTAGGACTTTATGAATAGGAAGACTGTAAGTGACTGGGGTTTCTCCCCATCAAAAGATGGCGTTTCTGTGTATATTTTTTTAAAGCCGCTAATTACCATGCCACGTCGATCGTCGCAAACAAAACTGTTTTTTTTTTCTCTTGACTCATGAAAATTTATTCAATAGCTTTCTTCATAAATTTATTAACCTATAAAGTTGGGACTATTATCTAAGGATTCACATCTGGGACAAACTTATCACTGGTTCATTTTACATTGTCATCTTTGTTGATTGTTTATTAGTGAACCTTTGAAACTTAATATTTGTATGTATAAGCAAATATTCAAAAACTCCTTTTTTGCATCCAATCTAAGAAAATCTTTATTTCCATTATTAAACATTAGAAAATCATATTATTCAACTTCAAGTTTTAAAATGAACTCATTAACTGAAAATTTACAAAAATTGAATTTAGTTGCTCCACCATCAATTGAAGGTTCTTATCCTGAATCTAATACCGTTGATCTTTGTAGAAATTACATTACTGAACAACTTTCAAGCTTATCCGGTGTTGACAAATCAATTATTTATCCTGCACTTGAATGGTGTCAAGTTTTAGAAAAAGGTGATTTATTATTACCACTACCAAGATTAAGATTAAAGGGTAATTTAGATGAATTAGCAATTGAATTAGCTGAAAAATTCCCACTTGGTGGTTACATTGATAGAGTTGTTCCGCAAGGTAAATTTTTACAATTCTATTTCAACACCAAATTTTTATTAGACTATGTTACAAAGGACATCTTAGTTAGAAATACCGAATATGGTTCTGCTCCATTGGGTGACAATAAAAAAATCATTATTGAATTCTCATCACCAAATATTGCAAAACCTTTCCATGCGGGACATTTAAGATCAACCATTATTGGTGGATTTTTAGCTAACTTATATGAAAAATTAGGTTGGGATGTTACTAGAATGAATTATCTTGGTGACTGGGGTAAACAATTCGGTGTTTTAGCAGTTGGTTTCAAGAAATATGGTTCTGAAGCTGAATTAGAATCTAATCCAATTCAACATTTATTCGATGTTTATGTTAAAATTAATAATGATATGAAGGAAGAGCAAGAAGCAGCTGAAGCTAAGGGTGAAACTTTAGACCCAAATAACTGTATTGATGGTGAAGCAAGAGCATTTTTCAAGGGTATGGAAGATGGTAATGAAGAAGCTTTAGGATTATGGAAAAAATTCAGAGAATTATCAATTGAAAAATATATTGATACGTATGCAAGATTAAACATTAAATATGATGTTTATTCAGGTGAATCTCAAGTTTCAAATGATATCATGAAACAAGTTTCTGAAACATTAAAGGAAAAAAATATGATCACTGAAGATAGAGGTGCATTATTAATCGATTTTAAGAACTTAGGTCAAAAGAAATTAGGTAAGGTTTTAGTTCAAAAGAGTGATGGTACTTCTTTATATATTACCAGAGATTTAGGTGCAGCAATTGAAAGAAAGGAAAAATACAATTTCGATAAAATGATTTATGTCATTGCATCACAACAAGATTTACATACTAAACAATTCTTTACTGCATTAGATATGATGGGTAACAAATGGGCAAAGGATTTAGTTCATGTTAATTTCGGTATGGTTTTAGGTATGTCAACCAGAAAGGGTACCGTTGTTTTCCTTGATGATATTTTAGAAGCTGTTAAAACCAAAATGCTTGAAATTATGAAAACTAATGAAGAAAAATTCTCACAAGTTGAAGATCCTGAAAAGGTTGCCGATTTAGTTGGTATCTCAGCTGTTATGATTCAAGATATGCAAGCAAAGAGAATTAACAACTATGAATTTGGTTGGGATAGAATGTTATCATCTGAAGGTGATACCGGACCTTATTTACAATATGCACATTCTAGATTAAGATCAATTCAAAGAACTGCAAATATTCCTGATGAACAATTAGTCAATGCGGATATGTCATTAGAAAATGTATGTGGGTCAATTGAAAAATTAAAGGAATTGAACTTATCTGAAGAAGATTTCGAAAAGAAATCAAAACTATTAGAATCTCAATTAGAAAAGACTCAATCATTAATTAGAGTCATGGCGTCATATCCAGATACATTACGTTATGCATCAAAGAATTATGAACCTTCAACTATCGTCACCTATTTATTCAAATTAACCCATCAATTCTCTTCAACTTATAAAGTTTTACGTGTTATTGGTGAAGACAGAGAAGTTATGATTGCAAGATTAGCTTTATTCTCTGCAGTTAGACAAATCTTACATAACGGTTTAGTCTTATTAGGTATCACTCCAGTTGAAAGAATGTAATACTTCTAAATTTATATATAATAAGCCTGTATGAAAATTTTATAATGTAAATATCATTGAGGAATTCTTCCTTACTGATCCAGAGCTTTTGTTAGTCATCATAAAAAAAAACGATGAAGATTATTAATTACAAATCGCACTATTTCCCCCAAAAAAAACACCTGGGCGCGGTAAATTTTCCCTTTTTAACATCAGTTTTTCATTTTTCAGCATGATTATTATTAAGCTCTGATTGAAGTCATATATATATATATATGTTCTTTATATCCATTTCTCTTTTTTTGGGAAAATATTCTAACAAAACCCAATAATATGAGTACTGAAGAGCAAGTCAAATTTACTTCCATTCCTGAAGCTTTAGAAGCTTTTAAAAATGGTGAATTTTTAATTGTTATGGATGACGAAGATCGTGAAAATGAAGGTGATTTAATTATAGCTGCTGAACTGGTCACTACTGAAAAGATGGCATTCCTTGTTAAACACAGTTCAGGTTATGTGTGTGTCCCATTATCAACTGAACGTGCAGATGAATTAAATTTACCATTTATGATACCACAAGATCAAACGACCGATAGACATGGTACTGCTTACACAATTACTGTTGATTATGCAGATGGTACAACTACTGGTATAAGTGCACACGATAGAGCTTTAACTGCACGTCAATTGGCAAACAAATTAAGCAAACCTGAAGATTTCCTTAGACCTGGCCACATTTGTCCATTAAGGGCAAAGCCCGGTTTATTGAGAGAAAGACCTGGTCATACAGAAGCTGGTGTTCATTTATGTAAGTTAACAGGATTACAACCTGCTGCTGCAATTTGTGAATTAGTTAGAGATGATGATGGTTTAATGATGCGTTTACCTGATTGCTGGAAATTTGCACAAAAATTCGGTATTAAAATTATTACTATTAAAGCTTTAATTGAATACTTAGATGCAAATAATCTTTAATGATCGATTTATTGATTGATTAATATAATGATTTGATATTATCATAGTAATATGATTTTATCATTTCAAGTTACGTTATGTTGAAAATTTTTAATATCTTTCCTTTACATATATGTATGTTCTTGTCTACTACTTATATCACTTAAACATATTTTTATGAAACACATATAAAACATCATGTAAAATAATTTGCATAGTTTTGGCTTATTATGTTATGGTTTATTCCAAGTCATTAGGAGACCTTTTGTGAAGTGGTGCGTAAACAATCGAGCCACCTCTGAAAATTCATATTAGCGAACCTGATAGAACCGCATAAACGATAAAACAAGTTGGTTAGCTAAATGTATTTTTGCCTTTGATAACAAACCTAGCTTTTGTTCTTGGCATACATTACTAACTGAACAATGAACAGATTATTTGGTACAAAGAGTAAAGTTCCAAAACCCACGCTTGATGATGCACTGGGGAATATTGATGAGAGGGTAGCTTCTTTAGATGTTAAAATTACAAAAGTCAATGCAGAATTGGCAACATACCAAGCAAAACTGTCAAAAATGCGTGATGGTCCTGGAAAGTCTTCATTAAAACAACGTGCAATTAAATTATTAAGACAAAGAAAACAATTGGAAACACAGAGAGATCAATTGATGTCACAGAGTTGGAATATTTCACAAGCTCAGATGACAACAGAGAATTTAAAGAATACAATGATCACAGTTGATGTAATGCGTCAAACAAACAAAGAATTACGGAAAACTTATGGTAAAATTGATATTGATAAATTAGAGGACATGCAAGACGAAATGCTGGATCTAATTGATCAATCGAATGAAATACAAAACGCTTTGGGTCGTTCTTACGATGTGCCTGATGATATCTCAGAAAGTGAACTGGATGCCGAATTAGAAGCCTTGGGTGACGAGTTGGAATTAAATGAAGATTTCGGTGATGAAAAATTGCCAAGCTATTTGACGGATTCAGCTGAACCTGAATATAAATTACCTTCTTTCGTTGAAGATGAACCTTCGAAAACTGAAGAAACAAACCCAGTTCCTGCTCAGCTAAGTTAGTAATACTCTCTACTCTATATTTACATGCTTTTGTTTAAATTTTCTATATCTATTATATATAAAAATAATTATAAATGTGGTTCTTCTTCTTCAACTGATTTTCTTCTAATTGCCATCAAATAATTACCAATTTTTGGAGTTGGTGTATAAAACCATCCTTTAGCAGGTAAATAGGCGCAACCCTTTGAATCAATAACTTCAAAATCATTGAAAGTACTTATGCAATCTCTAATTTCATCTTCTTTAATATATTTCGAATAAGTATGTGTGCCTAATGGTACAATTTTTAAAATATGCTCACCCATAAAAATGGTTGTAAACCATGACACAAAATCTCTATTAATTGTTGAAAGGAATAAATAACCACCTGGCTTAACATGTGATAGAGCCTTCCTCAAAACGATTGATGGGTATTCAACATGCTCAAGCATTTCCATACATGTAACAATGTCAAATTCTTCGGTTTCTGGTATATCATCAAGTGATGTTAAGTTGTATTCAAGTTTTTCGTTCAAAATAGGATCAAGTTTCTTATGCTCTTTTGCAACTTCAATAACTTCAGGTGTCATATCAATACCCTTAACATTTGACACATTTGGTAACCTTGCTAAACATTCAGATAAAATTCCACCACCACAACCTATATCCAAACAGGAGAGATTCATTTGAGAATATTTTTCGAAAGTTGCATTATTTAACTCCTTATTGATTTGATTGGAAATTTCTTGGGGTAACAAATTTTCATGGTTCCAGCCTGGAATAAATATTTTTTCATCTTCATTTTCAATGCCTTTGTTAACCAAAATATGCGATTGAATAGTATTAACTATAAAATCCATTCTTAAAATATTCATCTTGTGTAAAATTCTTTGTGATCCATTACTATCCCACCATGTTGATGCAAGTTGTTGAAAGTGTTCCTTTTCAGATTGCGTAATCGTTGTTAAATTTGCTTTATCTGCAGCATTGAAGCTTTTGATTGAACAGCTAAAATATCTGATTTTTTGCAACTGGTGAATTTTTTGCATGTTTGTTAAATTGTTATCAATATCGAGTGAAGTTGGAAAATAGTCTTTGAACAGACTTTATGCCATTCCACAATCAACTTACTTTAGCGGCGCGTTGTTCATCTTCATGAATTCTCAAGTTTCCAGAATCATAAAATTACCATCTGTGAATACAACATTTTTTTCACAAAACATTGGTATTTGCTCAATTGAATCCTTAGCTATGAGTTCAAGTGAAAATGGATCTGATAGTGAACCTGAATTTGAAAGTATTATTGCAACAAGAGCACGGAGATCGAATGCGGGTTCAAGACTTCGTCAACTTTTAGATCTAGAAGAAACAAATGCTGGATTACAAGCATTAAATGAAGATGATGAGAATGTTAACCTATTATTCGAAGAAGAGGAAGATGATCAAGAATTTATGGAATCTGAAAACAGTAATAATGAAGATGATGATGAACAAGAAGAGGAGGAACATAGAGAAATTACTAAAAAGCCTGTAAGGAAATCAAAAAACTTAGAGGTAGTGAATAATGACGAGAATGATAATGATGAAATGCTTTCCAACTCAGACGTCTCAGAATCCGATAGTGATGAAGAAGAGGGTGAAAGAGAGTTACAACGTCAAGAAAAGTTAAGCAGAAGTCGAAAAAGAAGGGCAAACTTAATACCTGGAGTAACAACAAAGAAACAAAAAGCAGTAACATCACCTAAAAAGATAGCACCTATAAATAAGATACCTAAACCTACCAATGTGAATACAGCTCCGATTGCACCCAATGAAAGGCGACATTCATCCCGTAGAGCAACAATTAAAAATAGTATTGAAACTCACGAAAAGATGGAAAAGGAATTTGAAAAAAGACAATCAATTGTACCTATTGCAAAAAAAGAATATGTTGAAAAAACATTGGAAGAAAGGTTAGAAGAAGCAAAGATTACAGAAAAGGCAAATGTTTTATCATTAACAAATTTTTATCAACAAGAAGTTCAGAAGAAGAAAAAACAAAGAGATTTGGCAAATGCAAGAAAATTTAAAATGACAGAATTTATCAGATTTTGGAGCAAAAAACTTGATCTTACACCATTAGATGAAATTAATGAAATTCGAGAGGAAGAAGAGAGGATCAGAGAAGAAGAAGAAAAAAAAGCCAAAAGGAAACTTCAATATTTGAAAAGAAAGCAAGCAAGACTGGGTATAAAAAGTGATGATATTCAATCTGATCCACCATCATCGGCAGCAAATAATGAAGGTACCCCAAAAGGGGAAAATAGTAAAGAAGATAAACCTAAAAAAGGTACGTCTGAAGAAAGTACGCTTACAAAAGGCACACCGAAAGAAGATACGCCTAAAGAAGAAGTCAATAATGGAGAAGAAGATAATAAATCTGAAGAACATTCACAACCATTAAAGTCTGATAACATAACTGAATCTACAACAGAAGTCAGGAATTTGAGATCGAAAAATGTTCAGTTTAGTGAAGAAGTGACAATATCCGAAAATGGGAAAACTGAAGAAACAATACCATTGGTAAAAGCAGAAGAAGATAACGAACCTGAAAATATTCCAGGTGAGACAAAACCGGAACTGGTGTATGAAGGACCATTTAGACGAGTTGCCAGAGATTATGTTATCTTTGAAGAATTTGATTATGATCTAACAATTGATGAAGCTAAAGAGTATTTATTTGGTAGGCAGTCATTATTATCAGGCTCAAGAAGGGATCCAAAATGTGAAACAATATCAATAATTAAAAGAAATGAAAACTCAAACTTTGATTTACAAAAGATTCAGGCATTAAGAAATGAATCGTTCAAACAATTATTAAAACTACCAAAATTTGGTGAAAAGATTGAAATCACCAATAATAATGATGGTAAGTTAACACTGGAAGAAAATGAACTTGTTAAAATTAACACACCTGCACCAGTTGGAATTAACTTACCAAATGGACAAAAGAAAACATGTCTTATTACAGGAGAACCTGCGATGTATTACGATCCAACAAATGGTGTTCCATATGCAACAGTTGATGCATTCCGTATTCTAAAAAATATTGTTGATGGTGAATATCAATGGCTACAATTAGATAATGGTGGAATAAATTCAAGATTCCCCGGTGGTATTGGATGCTATATTGGGCATAAAAATCAAAGGCATGCAAAGGATGTACCTGATGGATTTTAAGTTTCAAGACGGTTTGAGTTTGATTTACTCTTTAGGAAGATGATTCAAGTTTTACTTTTTTTAGTACCATTTATAAACTTTTTATATGCTGTATGAATATATTACAACTAATCAGTATTATGCTTTAAATCAGTTTCATTAGCAGCTATTAAATCAGGTTGGAACTTTAAAAACACTTCTTCAATAACGACAGGCAAAAATTCTTTTCTAATAACTGATCTAATTGGTAAGTTTGAAGTTCTGATATCAAAATTGAAATCGTCATCATCATAATCATGCTCAAATTCAGGTAATGTGATTGTAACTTCTTCAGTTTCTTCACCTGTTATAACATTGACTAAGAATTCAATCTTTAATTCAAAAAGACACTTTACTTTTCCCTTTCTTTGATTAACATCACAATCTCCAGAAACTGATTTAACAGATTTAACAGAAAAAGTTGAATCATTTATTGGGATTGAAACTTTGGTTAAGTTTGATTCAAAATACTCTTTTGCCCAGGGAACACAATTTTTTTCAACCCAATGCCTGAATTGAAATAAAGCAAAAATAATTAATAACATAGTGATATAATTTCATGTTAGTATATCAGATTCAATAAATCCATAAGAAAAATTCCATGAAAAATAACAATTTCGTACATACCAATTGTTAGGATTATGAACAGTAGCCATTTTTATCGTATATTATGCGATGTAAATATTAGTAAGACAATAAAAAAAAGAAAGAAAAGAAAAAATGGTTCTAAAGGAAATCAGAATCATGATGAAATGTAAAGCTGAAAATTGCAAAGAAAATTCGAGAAAAAAACGAATGGAAGCTTTCTTCCATAAACATCATCTCTCCAACCTTCCCAACCATCTAAAATAACCAATCCATATTGAACAGGCAATGTATGGCACATTTGGATCAAAACAGAAAAAATAAGCTTTACTTGATGATTCAGGTAAATTATAAATCCTTGTTATACCTCTAAATGTTAACGTGATCATAAAAAACGTTTATATTCACTTTAAGAAGTTATCGATAAACACCTTGTCAAACATCTAGCTGGTGTACCATCACATCATTATGTGGTTATAATATAATTGGAGTGGTGGGAATTTGTGTACTTTAAATTACGAAATCAAGCTTTCTAAGAATATAAAAAAGAAAATAAACTAAGTTTTATGAAATTTTATAAAATCATTGATTGATATGAACCAATTTTGTCAATTTTTTTGAGTGAAAAATTTATTAAGCATTCTTATCTAGCTGAACATGTGTCGAAGCAATGTAGTTGACATTAATTTTACTTGTTATTAAGAGTCGATTCTTTATCATTTAAAGTTAATGAAGAAGTTAAGCTATAGTTAATAAAAAGCATTAGAGCATTAGCAAAATTGACCTTACTTTGAATTGTTTTTAGATTTTGGATATTAAAAGAACACATATTCTCGGTATCCATCCATAACATAATATATGGATTCTGTTGATCTTGTATTTGAATTGTGAATAATGGTTTTGGATTTAACTTTAAATGGAGATTATGATTTCTAAGAATTAACTTTTTTTTAATTTTTAAAAAAGTTAATTTCATTTTAAAAATTGTCATTTTACTAGGCGATAAAATCATCATGAATGGCATATTTGAAATCTCTGATTTTGTTAGATAATTAAATATGATTGTTTGGATGAAATAAAGTTTGTTACAATTACATTTTGCTAAATTATTGGATAATTCATAGAAATCCAACCATGATGAAAGTCCTTTATATGGATCATTTTTCAAGACTGGCTGAATATTAATAATTTTATAGTTTGAAGAAAGTTTTGGAAATACGAAAGTTTGAATATCTTGTTTAATTTTAACATACTTAATATTATCTGAATTTCCATTTTTCAAATCACTAAACTTATTAAGTATGTCAAACCAATCCATTGGCATAGCTAAAACGTGGTTGTTTGACCGTTTAAGATTCGGGTTTATAAACGAACGAATTTCGGATTTTAAAAGCTCATAATTTGTTAACTTCGGTTTGGGGTAAATGTTTGATGAAACGGGTTTTTCTGATTTAATGGGCGACGAATTAACAAATGTGTCGGATTCCATTTGTTGATTATTATATGTTTAATGTGTTTATAGTGTTTATAGCTATAAGAACCGATGTATAATATAAAATGTGGAGAAATAGAAATGGGTATTAGAAATGGAAAGTTAAGACGGCTCAGCTAAACCTAAAAATGCGAAAAAAAAAAAATAAACCCCTTTATTGTTCAATGTTCAAAGATTAAACCGAGTTGTGCTTGTTAAGGAAATCAAAAATGTCGTTCATTACGGTATCACGAATTTCTTTAACATCTACAAGAATATTGTGCTTTCCCATTGGATAGGTAATGATGGCTTTATTCTTCATATCCATTTTTTGAAGGCTGTCGATGAATGCTTTACTGCCTTCAACATCATTGATACGATCCGCTTCACCATGACAAATCAAAACAGGTAAATCAGTATCAATTTTTGAGTATTTCTTATCTTTAAGTAAATCTCTACCTCTCAAAATAAAATCTCTTGTTTCGACAAATGCTCCGTTAAGACCTTGTACATTAACTTTTGAAGAGAGATAATCACGATAATTTGGATCACCTACAATATAATCAACCTTTAATGGGCTATTAACCCTCAATTTCTTACCCCAACTAAATGTGCTAATAAATCTAACAATATATTCAATATGCACACCGGGATAGGTGTCTTTATGTAAGGTAATTAAAGGACCAATAACAATTGCTGATTTAAGAAATTTTTTGAATTTACCGTTAACAATATAATTGAGAGAAATACCCCCACCCATTGATAAACCCATAAGATTCACTTTATCGAATTCTGGGTAATTGTTTTTCTTCAGATCATCCAAATTGTATTGAATCATATGATCAACAGCTTTATAAGCATGATAATCATCATTAATACCCAACTGACCGTTGTTCAATTTGGTTCCACCTTCCCCGTACTGGTAATAAAAGAAAAAATCATAACCATTGATAGCCATAAATTCACCAAATTCATAATATAGTTCAAGCAAATCTCTATAACCATGAACAAATACAATTCTACCTTTCCAGATATCTTTTGGTGCATACCAAATATAAGATTTGAAAACTGCGTCATCGGTTACAATATCATTTTCAACATAGGGAATAGTAGAACAAGCATACGGAGGATCCATGGTTGTAAAGCAAAAATAGAGGTGTTCTAGTGACACTGTGTCAATTACGAGTGAAAAAAAAGGGGTTCTCGTCAACCTTATTGAGTTAGACAATTAGAAATGCTTGGCACAAACCTTAACAAAGGCGAGGTTGAGGACCGTAAACGAAACCTAAGAAAACTAATATGCATGATCTCCACAGACGCCTTCGTCCGACCGAAAACACAGCCCCGCCGATCGACGTGGTTTTCTCGGTGGCTTCTCCTCCGTTAAATGCAGTCAGCTGGAAAAGCTATTTAAACTGAGGGCAAAGAAACTGTCAAGTAGAGTTTACGTATTTACGGTGTACGTTGACCAAGTTAGGTATTTGGCAAAGAAACAAACAAACAGATAAGGGAGAAATGTCTGAAGCACAGTATGTATATAGCGGTGACAACAAACAGGCTTGGTTAGGTCGTGTTATTTACTATTTTTAATCATCCCGCCCACATTCATATGTGACCAGCATAGAAACATGCAAAGCATATCCAACTAACTTGAATTATCAAAATACTAACATTTTAATCACTTTTTATGATTATTTATTTATTGTAGAGGTGATTTTGGTTTAATTGGTTTGGCCGTTATGGGTCAAAATTTAATTTTGAATGCAGCAGATCACGGTTTTACTGTTGTTGCATACAATAGAACTGTTGAAAAGGTTGACCATTTCTTAGCAAACGAAGCAAAGGGTAAGTCAATTATTGGTGCACACTCCATTGAAGATTTATGCTCAAAATTAAAGAGACCAAGAAGAATTATGCTTCTTGTCAAGGCAGGTAACCCAGTTGATCAATTCATTTCCCAATTATTACCATATTTAGAAGAAGGTGATATTATCATTGATGGTGGTAACTCCCATTTCCCAGACACCAACAGAAGATATGATGAATTGAGTAAGAAGGGTATCTTATTCGTCGGTTCCGGTGTTTCTGGTGGTGAAGAAGGTGCAAGATATGGTCCTTCTTTAATGCCAGGTGGTGCAAAGGAAGCATGGCCACACATCAAGGATATTTTCCAATCCATTTCTGCAAAGGCTGATGGTGAACCATGTTGTGATTGGGTTGGTGATGCAGGTGCAGGTCATTACGTTAAGATGGTCCATAATGGTATTGAATATGGTGATATGCAATTAATCTGTGAAGCTTATGATTTAATGAAGAGAGTTGGTGGTTTACACGATAAAGAAATCTCAAAGGTTTTCGCAGAATGGAATACTGGTGTCTTAGACTCCTTCCTTGTTGAGATTACCAGAGATATTTTAGCTTATGATGACACTGATGGTACTCCATTAGTTGAAAAAATATTAGATACCGCAGGTCAAAAGGGTACCGGTAAGTGGACTGCAATCAACGCATTAGATTTAGGTATGCCAGTTACACTTATTGGTGAAGCTGTCTTTGCAAGATGTTTATCTGCTTTAAAGGCTGAAAGAGAAAGAGCTTCCGAAATCCTCAATGGTCCAGAAGTTCAGAAGATTTCTTTAGAACAAAGACCACAATTTATTGAAGACTTAAAGCAAGCTTTATACGCATCCAAAATTATTTCTTATGCTCAAGGTTTTATGTTAATTAGAGAAGCAGCAAAGGAATACGGTTGGGAATTAAACTTCCCTTCAATTGCACTTATGTGGAGAGGTGGTTGTATCATTAGATCTGTTTTCTTAGGTGAAATTACTTCAGCATACAGACAAAACCCAGATTTAGAAAACTTATTATTCCATTCTTTCTTCCAAGATGCAATTCATAAAGCTCAATCTGGTTGGAGAAAGACTGTTGCAACTGCAATTACTTCAGGTATCCCAACCCCAGCATTCTCAACCGCTTTATCTTTCTACGATGGTTACAGATCAAAGAAATTGCCAGCTAACTTATTACAAGCTCAAAGAGATTACTTCGGTGCTCACACATTCCAAATCTTACCAGAATTTGCCGATGAAAACAGAAAGGTTGGTGATTACATTCATATTAACTGGACTGGTAAGGGTGGTAATGTTTCCGCATCTACCTACCAAGCATAATTTCTCTAATGTGTATATGTTTTCATATTTCTAATTTAATAGTTTTTAATCAATGATAGGCTTACTAATTAAACAGATGTAGATTCAGCTTATGTCCGCTCCGGTGCACAGATGTCTATTTTTTTTTTTTAATTTTTTTTTATTTTCCATTTCCATTTTCATTTTCATTTTTTCTTTCCATTTTCAGTAAATTTGAATCTATTTTGTGACTGTGTTTTTTTGTTTTTCTTGTAGATTTCTAATCTTTTTATAAAGAAAGTAATTTGATAGATAAGGAAAGTTAAGGGAAACCGTTTTTATTGTTTTTATTATGTTAGATAACATAGATTCAACAAATGATCCAGATGGGTATAAAGAAACTGAAATTGATGGGAATGCTGTTTTTTCTCTAGCCAACAGTATTGTTGAATCATTATATGCACAACAAGGTGACATTGGTGATGATGATAAAGATACCGATCAACAAATAATTGAGAACCATGATGATACCTCAATTGACAATGTAGAGTACAACGAATTTGATAGTACAAATGATGTTGATAATGATAATTCAAATGAACCTAAAAACATTAAGACTCAACATGATGAATCTGAACAACAACAACATCATCATCATCATCATCATCATCATGAGAAAGACAATGATAATGATAATGCCAGTAATGAAAAAGATTTTGACTTTGACTTTGATCAGGAAGATTTAATTAAAAATCTTGTTGATGACGCAGTTAAATCATTAGAACATCAAATTGAAGAAACTGGAAATGATGATGAGAATGATGAAAATGATCAACAACAACAAGGGCCCGAAGAAGAATATCCTTATGAATTTTCTGAAGGACAGATTGAGGAGAAAGATATAAATGAAATTGAAGAACAACAGCCACAACAACAACAGATAAAAGAAAATATTGAGATTGAACAAGATCGGCAATATTCGGGAAATCAAGAACATGATGCTCAAATAAAAGAACAAACACAAAACCAAAATGATGAGGATAATGAAATTGATTTAGAAAATGTTATTGCTGATGCTTTCAAACAACAATTCAACTTTGAAAATGATGACCATGATCAAATTACAGAAAATGTTGAAAGTAATCACAATGCTGAAAATAATTCTGGAACTGACCATAGTAGGGATAACAACGTTGCTGAGATTAATAATGATAATAAAGGGAATATTTCAAATGATGAAATCAAGCCTAACGAACTTGAACAACTTAATGACAAATTAAAAAACCATGAAACATCTGACATACCTACAGAAGATAACGATGGTGGTAACGGCGGCGATGGTAGTAATATTGATTTGATGAATGCAATCAATGAAGCATTGGTTCAAAATATGGAAAGCATTGAGAAAGATGAAAAAGAGATTGATAACGATCATGAAAAAACTTCAAATGATTTCAATATTGAACAACAGCCGATTTCTGATGAAAATGCAGAAATGTTTAATTTGCAAAAGGGGATTCAAGATGCTATGGGTTTTGTGCTAAAGGAACAAAAAAATGAAAATCCAACAAGCAGTAGCAATGAAAACCATGCAAATATACATGATCAATCAAATGATAATGTGGAAGATGAATTAAGTGCCGCAATTCAAGATGCATTGAAAAATACAGAATCTGATTTAGAAAACAAAAATAAAAATAATATCAATAAGCATAATCAACCTGAAAATTTTACTGCTTCACAAAATGTTGCATTTGATACCTTTTATCAGGATATGCAAAATCTAGTTACTGAAAACAACAATAATACGACATCTAGCAACAAAAATGTTGTTGATAGTGACCATGATGATTTAGTGAATGTTATTCACGATATCGATTTGAATGATGTCATGCAAAATGCATTAAGGGAAACTCAAGTTAATAAGTCTACTAATTATGATGAAAATTCAGAATTAAATGATGTTATCAAAGAAGCACTTTTATCTACAGCAAGAAATACACCTACTACTGAAGATACTAAGAAAAAATTAACCAAAAAAATAAATGAAAGGAATAAATTACTGAAGTCTTCGGTACGAAATGATAAAAGAAAATTAGAAAAGATTAATGATAGTCAGAACTATACTGATATTTCAAACAGTTTTAATAATGCAATAAATGATGTATTAAAAGTTAATGAATCGACTGACAGGAACATTGGTATTTCAACAGATTCTGTTAATCATTTAGAATTTGAAGACGCATTAAAAGATGTTGTCAATGGAGTTATTGCGCATAACTTGGCTGAAGATGGATTGGATTTGAAACAACAGGCCCAACACCTAAAAAATGCTGAAAGTTCGAATAAAGATATTGAAAAAGATGATTATAATTGGGATGCAATTATGGATAATGCATTTGAAATGGCAATGGAGTACCATGATGATTTAGAATTTCCTGATGATAACGAGAATAATGAAAATATTGCAAATTTGTCATTATCACAAGTGAAACCTAATCGTAAAATTAATAATAATAATCATCCAATTACTTTTATTTCTAAGAAACCGATAAATAACCAATTGAATCTTGAAAATAAAAAGGTAAAAATCGTTGAACAGTTACCTGAATCTAATAAATCATCAATTATTGATACAATCACTAAAATGATATCATCTGTTAATTTACAAAATATTTCGACAGATGATCTTTTAAAAATAAAATCAGCTCAAGTTGATTTTATCAAAAAGAATGTCTCAAATGTTTTAACAAACTTAATGAACTCAAAAAATCATACAATTAAAGAAGAAAGACCGACAGGTGTATTGGATGAAAAGGAAAGATTGAGATTTGAAAATAGAGAACGTAAGAAAAGATGGAGAGAATTCAATATTGAAAGAAACAGAGATATTGATTTAAGGACAAGAGTTATTAAGAGAGCAAATATTCTGTATCCGAATCCTGAACATGAAGAATTAAAAAACCAGTGGGTTTCTGTCGAGTTTGATAAACGGAAACAGAGAAGATTACAAAGAGAACACAAAAGGGATTTAAGTTTATTCGATCTTCAAAATTTTAGGTTAAAAGATGCAATACCATTTGATAATTTTCTAAAAGATAATGATAACTTAAGGAAAATTGTTGAAATTTATAATGAAATGGGAGGGGACATCTCTGAAAATAAACTGTTATCAGCGTCATCGGAGAGAACAACTTCTATTGCTTCAATTGCGTCTGTACTTACTGTTACTCAATTGTTAAAAGATAAAAACAAAAAAATTTGTAACGATGACATTTACTCAATTATTCAATCATTAGTTTTATTACTTGATAGATATTTTGTTAGCAAGAGTACAAATGATGAATATATCCCTATTGTGAATTTAATTAATATCGATACATCTGTAGGCAATTGGAATAGTCAAAATAGTTCAAATAATACACAGTTTATTAACCAGAATAATACTCTCAAAAAGAAAGATAATTCAGATAAGTTATCCATATCGTCATCATTAGAACAAATTCAACTAAAGCCAATGAAAACTGCCCCTACTAGTGGGAGTATTTCATTCAAAGTTCAATCACAAAACGGTGAGAAAAGACAAATACCTCCACCCTCATATGCAGCAGATATTAATCTCACCAGGATGATTAAAGATAAAGCAAATTCGTCAAACAATACTAATATTCGTGCTAATAATAATCCAAAAGTTTATATGAGACAATTGAGTCCCACAATTAATACCAAAATTAATAAAAAGAATAGTTCAAATAAACCAAAAAGGAAGCCGCTTCCACCAGTTAAAGTTAACTTTGAAAAATTCTTATCGCCACAGCCACCACCGGAGGAAATTTTGCTAAAAAGAACAATATCAGACGTTCAGAAAAGCTTATTGACTTTTGAACCTGAGCTAAAAAAACAAAAAACGCTATTACTTTCAGATGACAATAATTTGAGAACTGAAAACGATGATTTTGTCAATGAAGTTAATGAAATTGTCAAAGAATCAAATAATAATGGATTATTCAATGCAGATTTGGTTGTTGATTTTAATAATGGAACTGACGTTGTTGATACTGATACTATTGATAATAAAGCAAATGAAAAAATTGAAGCTGATGAAATTAACAAGGTTATTAATGATATAAAGCTCATCTCTGAATCTGAAAATGGAATTGAAATTGAATTGCTTGATAAAGAAGATATAAATGATTTGCAAAAAGTCGATATTTTGGATGACATAAGACCAAAAGAAAAAACTAAAAATATTCTACCGAAATTAAAGAATAAACCAAAAGAAAAAACTACTGTTAAACCAATTATGATACCATCAATACCACTACCACATTATGGAATGCCAAGTGTAGTGAAACAAAATTCTGGAATAATTAATAAAATTCCAAACTTATCAAAGAAATTAAATAATGAAGAAAATCTATCAAATTCAACAATTGGAATTAAGCGTCCTGGAGCATTTAGAAAACCTGGCGCGTTTAAACAACCTTCAAATGCTGAATTGGCGAATAATAAAATGGCTAGACCATTTGGTGGTATTTCCTCTATCAAAAGAATGTAAATTAAATTGTATAATATTTTTGTAAATCATAATAAACTTGCTCGTATTAAGGAAATGTACTCACAACGGAATTTTTGTCGTGCCATGACAAACAAGTTGTTGTGATTCTATAGATTTAAGCTTACTTTACATGATGTTCAAATGAAGAACAGGATCTAAAACACATTCTATATTATAGAATAAGGGTTATGAAACAAGTGAATCATTTTGGTGTATAAAAGTATTCATGTTTCGAAGCATTTATCCTTTTTTAAAAAATTTGCTTATCATTAAATTTTAAAATTTTGAAATAATTCCATTAATTCATCAGTTCTGAATTTTTTAAATATAACAATATCTATATTCTGTTTAGTTTTTTTCTAATGGGTTAAACCAAAGAAAAATAGACTCTACGTTAAATTACAATTCATGATAACAATTATTAGAGTTGTTAATTATAAAATAGATACAATATATCTATGTCGATCGTAGAAGTTCCTAGTTTTTCCCATACCATTCGATTCATACTGTTTCAATTTATCCAGTCGTGCAGATCGTGGAACTTTTTAACCTCAAGAGCATTTATTTACATAGGGGAGAATAGTGGTAATCTAACAAGAAATGGAACATTTCTTTTATCAAAGGAACCCCACAGAATTCGTATGAGAAAGACCAGCGAACACAAGATTTAAAATTTTAAATATTTTTATTTTTCATTTATATTTTTTTCCTTGCTTCGTTACATTGTTTTGCCTTTCACGATTTATATTCCCGAGTACGTGTATCTTGTTTCTCTTAAATACTACCGTTGTGTTTTCTTAGGGCTGTTATCTTTTTTTACATTCCAGGACAAGTTTTGAAGAGCTGCGTTATTGTTAAAGTCTTACAATTTTATTATCAATATAAATAATTGATTCGGCATCTATTGAAAGTGTTTTTTATAGACTTAAACTAAATTCTACTCGATATAAGTTATTTCTGGCATCCTTATTACATTATCTATAATCATTCGTTCTACATTTCTTGATGCTCATCTATTTACATCATGTCAGATAAAAAATCATCACAAATTTTGACATCAGGAAGAAGTAAATCAACATATTCTATGCAACCTTCAAGTATGGTTAGCGTTATTGAAGAACAGAGTGCAGATGATACAGTTGAACATATATTACCCTTACCGCCCGCTGTCCTCAAAGATCCTATAAATTCAAATACAATTCAAAGCACCGACATGCTTGATAATACTACCATTTCTAATCATATTAATAATCAAAATAATGAAACTGAAAAATTGGATCAATCACCTGAAGTTACTTTGAAAGGTGTACCAGCTCAGGCTGAAGAATTAAACAATCCAAATTATAAATTAGAGAAAAAATCATTTGATCACCTTAATCTAACTACACTGAGTGCAAATAGTACTGGCAATAATTTATCTAGCATAAATGAAATGAAATTAAAAAAGACAACAAATCCAAGTATTTCAAGTTTACGAGCAATCTCACTGCAACCAAATAATTATAATGTTTCATCTGCAAGTACAACTCTAACAAAAGGCTCAACAAGGGCTGAGCATTTTGCTGCTAAAGTCCATGATGCAATCAAAAATGATGCTAAGAATAATAATGATACAGTTGAGACATTTGTGTATGCTACACAAACTGCCGTAGGATCAGGCCCGTCACCACCAGCACCATCAGCAATAGTGGCCGTAACTACAGCGACTCCTCCAATTGATTCACATAATGAAAATATTGATTCTCAAATAACCAAAGACTCTGATAAAAATAAAACTATTGGTTCAATGACATCTGATTATTCGTCCGTGACAAATGATTTGAATAATAACACAGCACATAAATATAAGGAAAGATTACAAAATGTTTTTAATCCAGAAGATTCTTTGGCATATAATAAAACATTAGAAGATGATTTTGATATAAAATCGTATTCTTCAATGGGCTCAAAAAAACCAAGTAAGAGGAGAGTTTCACGACATTCACATTATCCAACACATCATGAGGGTTCACATCATACAAATGAAGATAAAACATCCATGAATCAACTAAGACAAATAACATCAAGGTTATTTGATAATAAAGCAGTTCAACCACGTAGATATTCTGCAATTGATAATGATTATGCAAATGATGATTTATATGAAGATGATATGGACTTTTATGAACCAAGTTTTTCAGATAATTTTAATTTTCACAACAACAACAATAATAACATTGTCAATGCAAACAGCCAACATGCAAACACAAATACAAATATAAATACAAATGCAAATACAAATACAAATACAGATGCAAACACGAATGTCAAAGTAACAGGAAATCCATATGATTTTTTGATACCACAAAATGACGTTGAGTACGGTGATGAATTATCAAGCTATCTTTCTTCACCAAATTATAACTCAAATAATAGTTACCAGCATTCAAACAACATGAATTATTTGAACAAGCAACCAATTCATGGTAATGTGTTTAGTACAGATTATGGTAGCATAAGTGGGGATAAAAAGAAAACTATGTGGAAGAGAAGTTATTATAATTCACCACACAACTTTACATCAAATAGAGCTCAAAGATTAAAACAAATAAAGAGTTTTTGCTATTCAATTAGTTTAGTTATAATGTTGCTATTTATTGGATTCATTAGTGGATTCATATTAGCAACTAATAAAGAGTTGCAAAATATGAAGGTGATTGATGTTAATAATATATTAATAAGTCAAGAAGAATTAGTGTTTGATATGATAGTCTCATCATTTAATCCTGGCCTACTCCCAATATCAATAGAAACAGTTCAACTAGATATATTCGCAAAGACACAATATCTTACAATTGATGAATATGAATATGAAGCTCATTATAAAGATAAAGTTGGTGCTTCATATGAAACAGTTTTACTAGGGTCAATAGGGACTTTAGAAATTCCACTATTTTTTGAAGGTGGATTTTTAAATAGAAAAAGAGGTACCAGTCAAACACAAATTAAAGTACTTAATCCATGTTCATATGATGATGATAGCGATGGTGACCAGAATCATTCACCAGGTAATCGGACTTCTCTGGCCACTAAGCTTGTGGATGAGGATAACAATGAAGGGAATGAAAATTTAACAGATTTAGAAAAGTTGACTGAATTAATAGAATTTGAAGTTGATTCTGGTATACCTAATTTATCACGCCACCCTGATCCTAAATGGTTAAATATTTCTAGACATCCTTTTGATTTAATAATCAGAGGTGCAATGATTTATAAATTACCATTACTTTCAAATAATCATACGGTTTCAGTCAATTATATTTCATATGTTGATCCAGGTTATGATGATTATTAGTCCATGGCTAGAGTAATGTTTTATATTGTATGAATGTGTATTAAAATTGTATAGTAGGTTTAGTAAAATAAAGGTTTTTTTAATAGTAATATAACATTTTTAGTATAAAAAATACAAATAAAATAAACGATATGGAAGAGTATAGAGAAATATAATAAAATATAATAGAATATAATAAAATAAGGAAAAAATAAAATAGTCAAATAAATTGATATACTAGTGTAAATTTACCAACAGTCAAATAATCAAACGCAGATACTGGTCATACTGTCTATTTTTCTTTATGAATGTCCAGAATAACTACCAGCAACTAAACTCTTAACAGTTGGAACTTCAAACCAATCACCGATTTCTTTATCACCACTGTCACCGTCACCACCAAATGGATCTTCAACTAAATTTTCACCATTTGCTTTAATTTCAAAGTTTGTATTAAGGAAGTCGATTCTACTTGCACCATCATTATTTGAGACATTAAATCTAATTTGAACACCAGATTCACTTTCGGATGCCTTTTGGTTTGTTAAAAATCTAGCGACATATCTTTCTTCCATATTTGAAGCGTTAAAAACGATTGGATTGGCTGAGATCCAAGTAACACGTCCCTTTTCTTTATTTAACGAACCTGATGGCTTTGTAGCTGCTGATGAAACTAAAGCATTTTGAATTGAAACAGATATCATAAAATTTGATAATTTTAATGATTCTGTTTCCAAAAACTTTTCAAGTTCAGCTATTGGTTTCACTGAAATTATAACTGTTGATTGATTATCTTCGTGTTTCCAAATTGGTGTTATGTTAATAGGTGGAATTGGATTGTTTAACATATATTTTAACCCACCAACTGTTCTCATGGAAATTTGTGAAGGATCTAAAATCTTAAATAAACCTGGTTCATTCAATTGTTGCAAAAACATAGTATTAACCATGAAATTAGGTAATCCAGTTGTACTGTTTTTGGATAAAATTTGTAGATTGAGTTCATTTGGTAATTTTGCATCATTGTTAGAGATGAATGAGAAAGCAATTTCTCCAATTGCATTAGATCTTATCAATTTACCATCTTTGAAAGTTGCATTGAACAATTCAACAATCGACGAATTAAGACCAGGTGTTGATAATGCAGGATGCATAATTTGGCCACCAACTAATCCACCACCACCAGTTGTGTTTCTAGCAAGGGTCGCAGTTGTAGATTCATTTTGTTTTGTACCAGTTTCTGCAGGTTGTAAAGGAGCTTGCGGTTGTTCCTGATCAGGAATCACCAACATACTCTTACGTTGTGATGGAGGAGTTGGAACAGATCCATGAGGTTGTCTAACGTTTGAAAGCATTGAATCGTTAGTTGAAATGTGTTTTCTTGATGTAGGTGGTGGTGGAGGCTGAGCAACATTCATTACAGGTAACGATTCCGGAATATTTTCCATACCTCTTGAAATTTCAGGAATTGAGATTTTACCAGTATTTGAAGTAAGTGGTGAAGTAATGTTAGTTGATGATGAAATACTTGCCATCGTTGGAATATTTGAACTGGATAATGAGTCAGATCTTTTTGTTGGTCTCATTGCTTCATATATTGAACTTTGTGATTGTTTCTTTTCCATGATATGTTGTTGTTGAGGAATTGTTGATTGACTTTGTTCTTGTGCATAATTCAGATATGAAGGTAGGGCCTTATCATCGTTATTCTCAATAGGAGAGTTCTGAATTGAATCTGAATTTGGCATTTCAACAGTTGATGGAGAACCGGATTGATATTTGTTTGAAACTGCAGAAGGAGGTTCTAAAACTTGTGGTTGTTGTTGTTTTTGTGGGGATCCATAAGATGGTTGATTATTTGAAACAATTGATTGAGTTCTGAAACTTTTTTGAGTATTAACTGTTGCTGGAACACGTGAACTAGTTGTTGTATTTTCAGTATTAATTGAAGAATTATCAGGTTCATGAATTGTTGATGGTGGGACATAGTCACCACTACCATTAGTGTCTTTACCATTCTTTTTACGGCCTTTAAAAATTGAACCGAATTTTGAACGTACGGAATGTCTATCCTTTCTTTTGTCATTACTATTTAAAGTTGAAGATGCAGTTGTTGAAGAGAAAACAGAATTGCCTGATGATAGACGTTTTGAAGAGTTTGAAGGAGATTTTGATTCAGGACGTTCATTTTCGTTTTTCTTAAGATGAAAATGACGTGGAGATAATAATGTTGAATGTCTCTTTGAGTTAGCTGTAGAAGGAGAACTTGGATCATTAGTATTTGGTGAAGTAGTTGTAAATCCAGTAGTTGAAGTTCTAGAACTGGAGATATCATTCAATTTGATATTTTCAATTGGTAAATTAGTTGAGATTACATCTTGAGAAAATCTTTTAATTTCATCATCAACATTTAGATTTAAAACATGTTGTAAACCAACTTCATTATCCTTTTTAAAAGTATCTAAAACATCATTCAAATCAGTTTGAAATTTTAAGAAAACGTCTTTTAAAAGAGATATTCTTTCATAATCATAATTTTCAAAAATTTCAAAAAAGTAAGGTGCATTTCTTAACCACTCTTCTTCATAGTTTGAAGTATTGTTAGCATTAGAATTTTTCAAATGTTTGGAAACTTCAACTAAACTATCCATTTCAATTAAGTTAGAATCATTATTTCTTGTAAATAATCTTAAAGGAGCAATCATATCTCTACCCATTTTTCTTGTACTTTGATCAAACAATTCAATTTCATTGTTAACGATTTTTAATAAGTCCATCCATAATGGATGGCATAAACCTAAAGATTCCAATTTTGAATTTTGTAAATTTGGATTGGTATCAGTAAATAATTCTTCACCACGTTTATGAATCTTTTTCAATTCATCAACGTAGTGTAGTCTGAGCCTACCATAATTTGTTAACCATTCGGATAATTCTTTATTAATAATTTTTGCTTGTTTATGACGAATTAATAAAGATTCCATAGCTTCAATTGGTTGTTTTTCAAACAAAATTGAAGACGAATAAACGTTATGTTGTTCAGTAGGAACTCCATCCTGAGTGATCGGCTGCTGTTGGTCTGCCATTGCTGGATGAAGGAGTAATGGGGAAAAAGGGAGAGAAAAAGACAAGAAAGCCTTCGATATAGTAGTTTAATATTTAACTATCATTTGAGCAATCCTTGAACTCTCACTCGCCGCGAACAATAAAATATGAATTAAAAATTAAATAAAATAAAATTAAGTTAAATTAAATAATAAATTATTAATAAACACTAATGAAGATCACACGATGAAGTCATTTTAACTGAAGATTTCTCTACATAAATAAGGTAAAAGCACAAAACAAGCAGTTGTTAAAGCATTGATATTTTGCCAAATAGCTAAAGGCATTTTCCAAAAGCCTTTTTCTTTCAAGTTTAGCCAACATGAATAAAATGCAACTGAGAAAAAATGATAGAATAAAATACTGGATTTTGGAATTAATCCAGATAGTAAGCCGATTGGACCACTAATACATTCGCCACCACGTAAGAAATAATGGAAGCATCCACGTTGTAATAAAGATAATGAGGGAGAATCAGCTGCAAATAATGAATATAATGCAATTGATAAAGTATTTATAACAACATCCAAGCCTTTTCTTTCATCATGAAATTTATTCATACAATCGAAAACTAATGAATGATCCTTTAATTGATCATTTGATAAAGATGATAATATGTCACACATTAATGCACAATCATTTAAACCAACAGTCATACCACCACCAGTTAATGGATGTCTCATGTTAAGTGAATCACCAAGACATATAAAACCAGGTAAATCATTTAATCTTGCAGTTAAATATTGATTCGGCATTGCTTTATAAATACTTGAACCATCAATTGATTGACTTAAAGCTTTTTCAAAACTTGGTTTAACAGATTCAGGTAAATCTGGCAATATTTCAGTTTCCAGATATTTCAAGACATCACTCTTTTTAGGTAAGGTTTTCGATCTGTAAGCACATAAAATTCTTGAATGATGAGGAGAAATTTGATAAATTAATACTGGTGCATGATTACCAAGTATAACATGTCCATGGTACTTTGCAGGTAGATTTGCGTCAACTAAATCCAAACCGACGAAGTAAGAACCTATTGTTGGAACGTAATCAGTATCTAGCGTCTTTCTAAACTTGGAATAAATACCATCACAACAAAAGACCAAGGAAGCATTGAAAATACCTTTATTAGCAACTTCAACACCAGTGATTCTATCATCGGTTTGAATAATCTTTGTAACGTTACCATCCAATTTAGTCACATTTGGTTCTTGAAGACATAAATCACGTAGATTCATCAAGAAGTCACCATGATGCAATGCAACACCTTTAACGGTTGAAGATTTGTCCCAGTCTGACAAGTTAAGAGTTGAATCGGACAGCATTTTATCTGCATCATTATCCAATGATAGAGAACCTTCAACTGGCTTTGTGTTAATAGAATTTAAAATTGATTTTTCAGGATACGATAAAGTGATTTCGTCATTGAAATAGGAAATATAATAACCATTAATAGGCATGGCTTCAATGTTATTGACGGCTTTAACCATACCCAAACGTTTCAAGGCCAATAGACCAGAAGGCTGCATCAACTCGCCGACGATTCTATTAGGCTTTGTCCATTCTCTTTCAATGATGAGGACTTTTCTACCTTGACCAGCTAAGTTTTTGGCCAAACAGGGACCAACGACCCCCGCTCCAATGATTATAGCATCATAGTGTGTGTCGGACATGATACAGATGGATGTCGTTGTCTTTGTCTTTGTATACGTTATCTGTGACTGACTGACCTATCCAACCATTTCCAGTGCAAAAACCTTTTGCAGCTTACACAGACCTGAATAGGTTGATATATAAATAAATATCTTCATCTAACGTTTCCATTTCCCTCGTTCCGCTCGTTCAGCAAATAGCACCACTTTCAGAGAAAAAAAAAAAAAAAAAAAAAAAAGAAAAAGGCAAATTCCAAATTCCCTCCCAGAAAGTCTCTTTCCCATTAAAGATCTCCCATTACAGATCCCCCCTTCCCCATGCTTCCTCCCACAAACAACGTAACCATGCTCCCTTCCCTGGCCCTGCTCCTCCACTCTCTTCTCTTGCTCGTCGCCGTCTCCGACGCCAACACAGAACCATTGCTAATCTCCCTCCCAAACAACCCAGGC
>JAJMSE010000038.1:0-92577 GCA_030558305.1 Pichia phayaonensis
TCAACCGGAATGTATTAACAATGCGTTATTTTATAACCAAGTTATGCATGTATCTGTATACTGCATAAACGTTTTCCATTATTACTCCCAATTCGTAAGTTATTGTATACATATAATCTTATGATTAAATGTATGACCTTTCCCGAATGGGACAGTCTGTTTACCTATTTCCATAATCAATCATCTATGATCGTCATACCATTGTACTCTTCGATTGCTTGCATGTTTCATAATTAGTCTTTTCCCAATATAGTAATGTCTATAGTGACCAGCAACTTCAAGAAATTTTTCACATTTGCGCATCTCGATAATGTTCTAACAAACTAACTAATTTTCAACAATTTTAGTTGCGAAATCGATTTCTTCTACTATGAACACATTATCATGATCACCTCCAGAAAGTTTTTCATGAACGGCATATGGCATTTTGACAATTGCATTGTTAGTGTATATTCTGGCCAATGTTTTTCTTAATTCTGGCTCGTATTCAAGGCGAAGTTCTTTTTCGAAACTTGCGTCAAAAATAAAGGGTTTGGGATCACCAAAACTTATGGTATAAATTGTTTTACTCTCAATTGATTTCTTCAGATATATTTCAAAAGAATTATTTATAGTTATTTCATCCTTCGAAATATCACGAACTAAAAGCGGCTCGTCTTTATTTGGTGAAAATCCACATGCATAATAATCAACGAATTCACGGGAATCTTTCTTGTAATCTAACATGTCATGCTGAAACATTTCACTATCAAATTCTTCTTTATCTTGAATCTGTGGCTTTCCTAAATGAGCTTGAGTTTCTGGTATAATAATATTTGTGTCATTGGCAGTTACAAATTCGTTACCGGATGATATTGGCTCATTTTGTGCTTTGGAAATATTGGTTAAATTATTTTGACCTTCTTCTAACTTATTAACTTCATCATCTGAAAAAGAAAGCTCTTCTGATTTAATTATTTTATTACTTAAACCATCGCCAATTTCGTCCATAATATTGATATTATCATGATGAGGATGATGATTATTATTACCAATACTATTACCATGTGGGTTATCAGTAAGTAGACGTACATTACGTATATTAAAATTTTGTGATAAAAGTGAACTATTTGCTGGTTGAGTAAAAAACTCATTTAACAAATTTCCTTCATTGTTTACAAGGAAATCAGCAATGGAATCCAAACCATAATTCTCATATAGCTCGTCTTCCCACGATTCTGGACAGTTTGATATTAAACGTTTTAAAAAATTAATCAGGTGTTGATCATGTAGATTTCTCACTTTATGTAAAATCATCTCTTTTGTTAAAAGCTCTGGAAAACACTTATTGAAATCCACAGAATTATTATAGTTCTTCACAAATCCTGAAATTTCACATAGAATTTTCCTTTGATAAATTTGATCTGCTGGTGTCATACTTGCTGCTGGTAATTGATTTCTTGAAAGAAACTTACCAATTTGATATTCACCCCCATCAAAAGCTGAAACAAGGTCGGTATCAATTGCTTTACCATCTTTTAAAATACAATCGTCGAAATAAATTCTATTCTTTCTAAAATGACTTGCCCTTGTAAAATCTGTTCCAAAAATTTTAACAAAAGGATTACCAAATCTATTCTTTTGGTAATTCAAAAGTAAAACATAAATATTGCATTCTCTGCCAGGTCTTTCTTCTGTTAGGTTTGCTGGTATAAGTTCTTCAGCAGAATACATGCGAACATTTGATTGTGTCATATTGTTCACTTTTAGAAGGTCAGAAGGCCAAGGGGTGTTAAACATTTGTTTTATAACACTTCCTCAAAAATTTGAAATTCTAGAAAACCATATCTGAAATGTGTAATGTGAAGCTTTTTCTTTTCATCTTCTATCTTTTACTTCTCACATTTTTTGGGAGTTTTAGCAAACAACTACAGCAATGAATGGTACAAAGGCTAGAAAACAGTTTAAACTTCCTAGATCTGTGTTAGCCAAATCTAGGGTTTTTGAAATGGAAGAAGAAACCACAACAAACCCAACAACAGCAGAGGAATTTTTAGATCAAGGAGTTCAATTTGAAGAATCTGGGGATAGATGGTTTACATCAGATTTATCGAAGGCAATTAGATTTTACCATAGGGCACATAATAGCTATAAAGAAGCATTAAAACTAAATCCAATTTTATCTGATGCGCTTTATAATTTACCCAGATTAGAATATGAAGTTTATGATAAATACACTAAAGACGAATCAGTTATCTTGGACGACTTAACAAACTGTGCCGATGCAATCAATGATAACAAGCAAGGCGGTTTGTTTCAAAATATTTATTCATTATGCAAAAGTTTTGAAACAAGTATGGAAATTTTGATTGAATCCGGTAATGATTCATTAATTGGATGGGATTTTAATTTTAATACTGGTATGTGTTATTATGAATATATTGAAGTATTGTGTTCAGAGCCTACGAATATAATAAATTTAAATTCCGAAAGTGAGTTAGTAAGTCTAATTAAAAGATGTATGAAATTATTTAACAGTGTTTTAAATTCTATTGAAAATATAATCCGTAATAATAAAAACACTGTCGAAGATGAAAAAAATGACAAGCTGTCAATTTTAAATGTTTGCATTGAATGTTATAAAATGATATCAACAGTTTATGAAACCTTATATAATGACGAATTACTTAATAATATGGACTTAATAACTAGTTCCTTTGTTGAAAAAATTGATTATTTTGTCAATGAAATTATAAACAATAATATAAATAATGAAATTCCAATTGATTTGATAAATTCTTTGAAAATATTCAAACTTAATCAGATTGCATCAAGACAACTTAATTACAATAATTTTTTTAAGATTTGGAATTCACAAGAAATTGAATTAAATAATAATTTAGAAAAACAACTGGTCGAATCTTCCTCGATCAGGTCCTTTATTGACAAATTTGAAACTATTGATTTGCAATTACCAGTTGAATTAAAATGGCAAATATTATCAGATTTAAATAATAAATACAAAATAATTACAGAAACACTTAAGCAGCAAATCAAAGAAATTGAAACATTACAAAATCTAGAAAATGATTTATTAACAAAAAAAATTAGTTTATTGTGCTCAGTATTTATTGAGCGTGCAGATATAGAGCTGGAAAGATCATTTCTGGAAATTAGTGAAGCAATCAGTAATAGACAAATTTTACAGAATAATTGTAAAAATTTACTAAAAAATTGTTTAATTTATTCAAAAAAATCCGGTGGTTTAAAAGAATCAAGTAGTGGCAAATTGATGAGAAAGAAAAGGCAAAGAGAAGCTGCAATGAGATTATGTTTACTTGAAGGTAAATCCCAAGATGATTGGAATTTAATTATCGGTGATAAATATTGGCCTTTGGAACTTAAATCAATTTCAGAAATTGATGCATATAAAAAATTCTTCAGTTGAAGAAGAATAATATAGTATAAATAAATCTAAAGTTGTAATAATAAATCTTAACGATGAACATTAATAATAAAATATATAACTTCAAAAAAAATCTATTCTTTAATAGTAATATAATCAGTTATTGCATTGATTCCTCCTCAAAGTCTAAACTAGGAGATTGTTCACTCTTTTCAATAAAATCATCATTTATATTACCAATTAAAAAATAATTTACTCCGAGACGGGGAATTGAACCCCGGTCTCCCGCGTGACAAGCGGAAATTCTAGCCACTAAACTATCTCGGATTTCTTGTAAATTGAAAGGAATAATTTGACCTTGACTGAACGCACCTCAAGCGAGGATGACGTGAACAGGTTCAGGCAAGATAATTGAATAAATAGTTAAATAATGAATTACAATTAGTATAATGATGATTATAAGTGATGAAATACCTAGGCGTAAAATACAAGACACTCGAAAGAGTTAAAATCAATGGACAATTAGAAAATTACGCTTTTAGAGAAAGAGGCATGGAAAGACGGAGTTCTACGAGGACAGAGTCACTGACGGAATCTATATGAGAATGAGAGGATCGAGTCATGAGAAATTAGTAATTAATAATAGTATTGCCGGAGTCCATAAGCATGGATCGACAATGAATGCCACAATGACATAAACCATAAGCATGGGAATGTCAACAATAGGAAGTGTCCAATTGAGTCTTGTCCCGAAGGAAGCATAGAACAGAAGTTAAAGAATAGTCGACGAGTGGGTGATTCCATGTCGGCGGGCAAACGTGTATAAATACCAGTGAATCCACTTTTATTTAGATTGTATAATTGCTTCGAATAAGGGTTGCTTAGTTGAGCAATAACTAATCAATCCACGTTGCCCACCAGCGCATAGTTGATTGCTATAACCGTATATTAGTAAATTGTATCTTAGTTCGTTTTCTTACAAAGATTCAATAATTAGTTTCCTATTAAGCAAGTACGGAAACCTTATTTACAAAAACGCTAATGACTGGATGGCCAAGTTGGTTAAGGCGTGCGACTGTTAATCGCAAGATCGTGAGTTCAATCCTCACTCTGGTCGGTTATTTTTGGAAATTTTAATTTTTATTTCTAATATGAAACTTTGATTAAAGAATAATGAAAGCTATACAGATGATTTATTGAGATGAGGACGACTAACAAGACTAGACGGGCGCAAACAACTTTTCCATGGCAATCCGTGGCCATTATTTAAACGACGTTCAAATAACAAATCCAATCTAATTATTAATTATTAACTATTATCGTCACTTGAGGTAATATTTCATCGTTTATTTTTATAAATTAATTGCTGCACTCATGCGCATAGATTTGGATATAAAATGTATCCATTTTCTAGTTTCTCTTATGAGGAGGTATGATACTCTTTAATTTTTACTAAATACCTGTTCATTTTTAGTAATTACGTTTTCATTTATCAAGAAAAAAACTGAAACGAACTGACATGGAGCCTAGGACTACCGAAAACACAGCATACGATTTTTTCAACAATAAGACCAATTTATTAATTATATCATTCACTCTAATAACTGTGACATACTTAATAGCAGCGGCAATTCATGGCAGACCTTGTACAAATTGATTTTGAAGCTGCTCTTGCGCACGTCGACAATATTACAGTTTCAGATGCTTTAATCGACAGTGTGTTATTGCTGGATAAGCGTGCGTCAGTCGTGGCGTGGATCATGTTCGGTATAGGTAATATAGGTTTAGCGGTCTGTACACTTTTCAGAATGGCTTCCTGGCTATATTTGCAATACCGGGAATCAATACTTTTACCGGCCCGGTTGTATAATGCATTAATAACGTCATATCCGTTTATTGTAGGCATGGCTGGATTTGCTGTCGAAGGATAAACTAAGTACAATAAGTATGAAAAACCAAGCACGTTACACCAAATACATTGAATCAAGTCCATTAAACGAAACACAGTAAACCAAGTAGATTAGATCAAGTAGATTAGATTAAGAACAACCAAATACCATAATTATACATGGGCCTAAGTTGTTTGTCACCAAGACAACTAGTTTTTCATCCACATAATTTGTTTGTTTGTGAGATTTCCAGTATGTAATCAATTAAATAAGTTTCTACTTTAAAGAAATATACTGTTATCTAGATAATTTGTTAACTTCCAAAATGAAATTTGTTTATCATCCATGGAAAGGTTGCTTGCGTCCGCCGAGTTTTGTTTGTTGTCAGCAACTCAATAAATCATCTGTTAGTTACTTTAAAGTTTGTCCTAGTTGATCTAGAATCATTTTTTTTGATTTGTGTCAGTGTAATCTACAATTCATGTTTCTTAAAGAAAATGTAATTACAATTATAGCCACGAATTTTACTTGTTATTTGTTAATTGGTAAATTATTATTAGCCACCCAAAATGCAGGATACATAAAACACTATAAAAAGGAGTTATAAAAGATAATAAAAAGAAATTGAAAGTAGAAAATAAATGCATAGTAAAAGTAAAAGGAACGTTGAAAATGTTTTTCTTTGAAAATGGAATTGAAAGCAGTTATTTGTGGTATCATAAAAAATAATGCAAGGTAAATGTCTATAAAAATGAGTAATATTGTAATTAACAACCAATATATTGTTTAATTAAATCATTTAATTCTTGCTCTTCCTTCATTGCAACTGATTTCAAGTAATTACTTAAAGGGGTATTAGCATTAAGGGTATCAAGAGCTTGTTTAAAATGCATATTTGAATTACTACGTTGAATGTTATTGTTAACGTTGTTATAAGATTTGGAAACTGGTAATTTATAGTTATTGTTATTTGATAATGATTCAAGCGAAGAAACAGAAGAATTTCTTGAATGCATTGAATCAGGTGATGAATAGATTGAACTGGAAATTGTTGAGATTGAGGAAGCTCTTGAATGTAAAGAAGGAACGCATAAAGAAGTAGTAGTGTTATTATTATCATTATCAGTAGGAACAGTAATTGTTTGAGTTGAACCAGCAAGCATACCCTTTGATAAGTTGTTTCTAATTCTTGATTGTTTCTTTAAGTCAGCCTTAATTGGATCTAGGAATCTTCTCCAGACATGTACTAATTCATTATTATCAATTGAAACGTCCCAATTTAATAACATCAACAATTGTCTTTCCATTAAATTAACGTCTTCTCTTTTAAATAAACCATCAGTATATTTAGCCCAATGTTTGTTCTTTGGAGATGAATCATTTAAAGATTTTGAAGCAATTATAAGACAAGCTAAGAAGATTCTATGTCTTGTACAAGGCAGACCCTTTGCATCACTTGGTAATTTGGATTTTAATCTATTCATGTAAACAATTGTTGACATAAGAGTACCAGTGTAAACATTAGTATATCTGACTAATTTAGTAATGAAAGTCATTAAGGAAGGCAAAGGTTTAGTTTTGACAATTGGAGGAGAATTTGGTGCTGTAATTGTTTCAGTAATTGTCTTCGAATTTTCACAAGGTAAAACTTGTAAAGTAACAGAAACCAAATGATGAATCATGTCTTGAGTGATTGGTGATTTTAAAAAGATTTGCATAGCTTCGGAGTCGGACATTGTGATATGATTTGGTTTATGGATACTGTTACTTAATAAAGAGATCTTACAGAATAGAATCTAAAACAAAAACCATAAAACATTAAACAGGGTATAGATAATTTATCAGAGATGGAAAATAAGAGATATTTAAACCATCATCACCTCCCCACACGATCCTGTCAGTGTCCCTGACAACCAAAAAAGGAACTGAAATGAAACACGCCTGAACAAGGAGGGATCTTCCACAAGGGTGAAAGCTGCGCCAACAACAACAAAAGGCGCGAGACGTGTCGCAAACGCGTCAAGATTTCCGGTTTAGGCAGCGCGCCGCGTTTTATTATTTTCCGAATTGTTTCGTGGCTTTTTCTGTTTTTCGAGGCTAGAATCCTGCGGTCGCGCGTCTCACGTCGATCGTCTCCAAACAGTGTGTGGTATTCGTTTATCCTACTAATTGGGTAAACTTCAGTACACCAAGAATATATTATAATATTCGGGTTACCCTATGAGGGGCTCTATGATGAGTCTCCTTATTTGATATACTTTGCTTTTTATACTTATAACTTTTTTTATATTTCTCTTATAACAATATTAATATTTAATCTTATTATTAGTAACATAAACAGGTGTTGTTTTAGTTAAGGTTCGCCCAATTATAGCTGTATTATCAGATCTCATTTACATCGTAAATTACCTGTTATTAAAATATAATTAGAAATTTAGAATTGATGAAAAACTAAAATTATAAGTGTTGACCCTGTCGATTGCGTCGACAGTCGCTACTTTTCGTCCCAGAAGTCCCACAGTGGAACACTCCCCTTGCATTCTCCAGTGGTATCCACACCTTCTTCAAACAACTCGATGGGTTCGTTCTGTATTATTCTCTCCAGAGTCATAATTGGAATCATTGAGGTGGCATTGAACATCTGGTTTATGTAACCCGGTGTAATCAGCTCTTCTTGTGTTCTCGTAGGTATATCTTCTGCCATCTCCACATTTTCGTATCTTTTTAATGATAAAGATGCATTCTCGTTTGTGATGTAATGGATTGTTGTTGGATTATCTATTGGATTATCAATATTGCTACTTTCCAAATTAAATGGATTTCTTAGTGTTGCTAATGGAAACTTTAGCCCTAAATTATTAGCGTTTAACAGCTCTCCATTGTATCCCGTATAATTAGTTGTATTGTATTTTCTGTATTCATCGATATTCCCATCATAGACTTGATAATCTACTTGCTGCGGTGTTGTTTGTTGAGTACTGTTCGTTTCATCAGCTGATTCTAGGACATTTGCATATTCTAAATACTTGGGCGTACCTAATAAACACTCCTCTACTTGTGTCATTATCTAGTTAGTTTTAGTAATTTAAGTTCTTCTATAAAATCCTATCCTTGAACCTTTTTTGATGTAATGACACAAGTATGAAACTTATTGACGTAATAAAATAAGTCTAAATAATAACTCGAAGTTCTATATGCAGATTTTTTTATCTCATACTGGGGAATTCATTTTCTTATAGCGCTATTATCCGTTATCGATTTCCACAGTTTCATGGTATTTTTACTAATTTCTGTATCGGGAAAGTTTTTTCAAGTTCAAAAAAATCGAATCATACACAATTTTAGTAAGCGTCTAAAAATCTAAAACATCAGTTTTTTAAACATACTCAGCAACGATTCATTCTTTACTTGATAAATGTTCTCTCGCTGTGGTATTCCATCATAGCTATGTACCCGAATGGTGTTCTCCTTTTCTAAATATCCTTTAAGATGTTTCTTTAATGCTAAAACTAAGACTGATGAAACTCTCTTATAACATGAATTAAGTTCTTTATCAAGTATCAAATACAACTTTTGTGATGCTAATGGCGCTTGTAAATTATAACCCCTTATAGTATCATTCAAATCACGTATCTTTATTTTAAAATATTCATTTCTTGATTTCAACCACTTTTCACTCCTTAATTTATCCTTACAATCGTCAATCAGTTCATTCTTCGCAAAAAATTCCATCTTTTTGATTAACTCATCATCAGTAAAGTTTGGAAAATTATCTTTTATATGATTTATTGCATATTTTAACCAATCATTATCTAATTCATTACGAAAGTTAGAAATCCTTAAATCACAACCACCTTGTTTTTCAATCCAAGGTGGTAATGCATCCTGTTTTTTCAATATTTGATTCAAGTGATACTCCGTTCTATCAATAAACATATTTTCCATCGCCCCATATCCTTTATCTAATGGTTTACCACGTTTTAGATTCTTAAATTCTCCACGTCTTTGTGCATCCATTATTTTTTGGTCAGCCAGTGATTTAATACTATTATCAACTGATGCAAATGAATCATTTAATAACATCGAAGGTCCTAGTAATCTCTCTTTATACATTTCAGACCATTCATCACCCTCAGTTTTTTCTTTCTTAATTGATACTTTCGATAATTGGTAATCTAATGCACCTTCCTTTGCATTGTGAATTCTATTTCTTATCGACTGTGGCGGAGTTAAAATAGTTTTAGTATTTTTCTTTACCTTTAATGGTTTAATCGAATCATTCAACATTCGTAATGAAGCATCATGATGCGATTCTTGTCCACTCCATGGCTTTGACATCGCAATTTCTCTCGTTTCTTTACTTGCACTTAGGGGTAATTTACTAATTCCAATTGCTTGTTGATTACTATATTCAAAATTTGACACATCATTAACAATTTTATCTAACTTAGAATGCATTTCTATTTTATTATATGGTAGCGCATCTTTAGGCATACCTGCAGTTGGATCAACTGATGATGGAAATGCATCTTCTGATAATTGTTCTAGTCTTCTTTTCATATATCCCTGATCTTCATTATTCAAATCTTTTTTTTTCGTTGAAAATAATCTGACAAAATGGTTACTTCTTTTTATCCTAATAATTTTCATCACTATCTAAAGTATAGGTAGTGGAAAGCCATTAAAAAGAATTAGTTAATATTTGTAACTAACGTTACCCAACCGAGCAGTCAATTAAAAGTTTCCGAGCGACGCGTCGATCTTAAATTTGACCCATTTAGGCAATTCTCTTAATTACAACAACATGAATTTTGAATTTTGTTGATAGTTTGTTTCATCTGTTTAATTGTATGCAAAATATAAACATAACCTTGAAACTGGGCCTAAACAACTTAAATTCTAGCTCTACTAATTTCTAAAATTATGAGTTCTGTTGCCTTGAATTTTTCAGATGATAGTGATTTAACAACGGATGAAATATTTGTTGATAATACAAATGATAACAATAAAAATGACAATAACATTGATCCTGAACAAACTGATTATTCAAGTTCCATACATGTGAATACAGCTGATTGTGATTTACCTGCTGATAATTACCAAAATAATCTAAATAAATATAAAATTAATCACAATTTTGATCATAATGTTCGTATATCTAATAATGACAATAATGATAAGAATGATAGAGACAATAATATAAGTGCTGGAAAAGACTCCAAGAGGTCCCCAATGAAGAGGAATGGCATACAAACAAACAACTTTTCTAAATCAAATAAATCAAATCTTGACTTGGATAATCAATCTTGGATTCCGGATATTCTGAAAGGTGAATCTTGGCCCGAACAGAATAGTGCATTCATAAGTGATGTTGCAAATGGGGTCGTTGATATCAATGATGATCCCATTTTAGACCAACTTACTAATCCAATGCTAAGCGTACGTGATACAATATTAATAAAAAATGATACATATGCAAGAAATAATGCAGATTGGAAAAAATATAAGGAAGATGATTTTGTTAGGTTAATTAATAATAACAAACTAAAAAAAATACCTGTTAACTTATCCCCTCTACCTAATACCTTTGCAAATAAATTAAATAATAAATCTAATGAACAATCTGATTCGCAACTGAAATTTTTTAAGGGACAGCCTGATACGTTTACTAAAATGAAATTAAATGATATGTTTGCCAAATTATCCCCAATGAAAAAAGGTAATACCGATTCAAATAATTCAAATGAGAATAAACTACCAAGTGTCATAAAGCAATCTGATGATTTATATAATAAAATTTTAACAGGAAGTTCATCAAGTGGTAGCCTATTACACAGAATTGAAAAAGATGAATTTAATGATAATGAGGAGAAGAAAAATGATGAGCCTGAAATCAATAGAATTGCGGATGATACTGATAAGTATAATGACAATAATGAAAATATAACATCTGATGCTGAAGAATTTTCATCATTTCCATCAACAACTAAAAAAATTGTTAATGATGGTAACGAGTTATTTCAAAATATACGTGATAATTATAATAAAAATATTCACCTACCAATAAGTGCATTTACAACCCCATTTACACAATCAGATTATACATCAGCCGAAGAGGATAATACTACTGAGCGTTTTACATCTAAAAATGATCCCGGTAAAGATAGAGATGAGCCAACAATTGATAAGTTGAGAGAAGAATTACACTCAAAAGCGCAAGAGTTTAATTCTGAATTTAATATTTCACCACCGAAGCTGCAATCTAAATTTAGATTTAATGAGACTGATAAAGAGGGTACTACTAATGGTCAAAATAAACAAATCAAATTAAATTTTATATCTGCTGATCAATATAAGAATAAAGTATATGATAAGAAACTTAAAAAGTTTGTTTCGAAATCTCAACTTAATCATAACAATGATAATAATAATAATAATAATAATAATAATAATAATAATAATCATAACGTATCAACAGTTTCCAACTCTTCATATACCGACTTAGGTACTAAGGAGGATACACTAGAACTCCCAAACTTTGATGTTGACCAGACAAACAATAGTATTTTGATAACTACCATGCATGCCGAGAATAACAGGGATGCGGAAGGAAGTGATATTTCAGAAAGTTCCTTCTTAATTACTGATAAAATTTTAGTTAAAGTTATTAATGAAACATATCCTGTTGAAGATTGGGAATCAATTGAGGAGTTAGACATTAATGGGTTTGAATTAGAAAGATTAGATCATTTAGATAAAATGACTCCAAATATTTGGTATTTGAATGCCAGCAACAATAAGATTTCACAAAACTTTGGGATACCAACAGAAGTTCAATTTCTGAATCTTTCATTTAACAAATTTAGTAATATCAGTGCAAAGTTTGATTCCTTCAAATATTTACAAGTTCTTAATTTAAGTAATAATGAATTAACAGATTTGAGATGTTTGCATAACTTAAAAAATTTGACAAGTTTAAATTTAAGTTTCAATAAAATTGAAAATATAAGGTATCTAGAAAACTTCAAAATGTTACATTATTTAAATTTATCAAATAATGAAATTAAAGGTACAATTAATTTTCGAAATTACAAATTATGGTTTTTAGAAGACTTATTAATAGACAACAATGAAATTTTTGAATTAATTAATATAGGTGAACTTCCAAAGTTGATTAATATATCAGCAAATAATAACAACCTTAATAAGTTAATTTATCATGAAGAAGATGAAAGTGTTTTATCAGAAGATATTCCGCTACATGAAAACCTGAGAAGAATCTGTCTGAATAATAATGAATTGCTCGAAACAATCGATTTAAGTTGCTACCCAGAATTAAAAGAAGTCCAATTAGATAGAAATTTTATGAATTCAGTTAATGAATTATCACTATATACAGAAAAATTATCATCAAGATATAACAATTTCAATAATACTGGTATATTTAATGAAAATATTTTGAAATTCAGTTTACATAGCAACCAGTTGAAATCATTATATTTGACAGGTGGTATACTTCCAAAAATATTGCCAAATTTTAAAGATAGATTTTCAAGTATTAATACTTTGGATCTATCAGCAATGAAGATTGAAAAATTGCCAAATAAATTTAGTGAGTTTTTCCCACTATTAATTGATTTGAATTTAAATTTCAATAAATTAGCAAGTTTAAAAGGATTAGAAAATTTAAATCATTTAAAACAATTGAAATTATTAGGTAACGAAATCAAAGAAATTGATAGCATAATTGAATTCACATCGAATGTTCGACAGAGTTTAAAATTAATTGATTTGAGAGTAAACCCAATTACTCAAGGATTTTATCCGTTTGTATTTTATACAAATGAGGATGAAAGTGAAGAAAATATCCAAGAAAATTTTACAGCGTTCAATCTACATGATAGGGAAGATATCGAAGCATTCTCAATTGAATATAGTAGATTATATGAACCACAAGAGATGCAACATTGGATGATTAAAAATAGGAAACATCAACGCATGCTCCCCCGTCAATCAAAAGAATCTAGAAGTGATTATATTGCTAGTATCATTGTCTGGTTTGAACACATCAGATACTTAGATGGTGAGAAGGTCAATGAGATAGACAAGAGAGTGATCTTGAAATCGTTCGGTCGGTCGACGTGAAAATACAAAAAAATTCTCACGGGTGAAAGAATGAGAGCATGAATTTAGATTTTTAAAAAAAAAGAAGAGAGAAAATACACACATGGGGTTTGGTTTCATTATTATTTTGGCATTGAACATACATCAAATACAAGAATGAGTGCATATCCATGGTATACAAGAGCTACTGATATTGCTCACAGATTAACCGTTGTTGGTTTAGTTGGCTTCACCCTTTATATGACAGGAGGTATTTCATATACTTTATATCAGAATGGTAAGGTCGCCGAAGCAAGACTTGCAAAGGAAAAGGAAGTTATGGAAAAACAAGCTGAATTTGAACAACAACAACAAGAACAACAACAATAATAATTGGGTGGTCATCTATTAATTCTTTAAAATTTCTTACAATTTCATTTCATTCCCCTTCATTTAGTTTCCTAAATTTGAATTATTCATATCAATCAATACATCGCTTTCTGTACATAATTATTATACATATATAATTAATCCTTATTAGTTTATTATGGGTTTATAAAAACATTAAATATAATAAACACGATTTATTTTATTTTAATCTTCTTTAATTGAGAAGCATCATTATTCTCTAGTTTACGCTTTTTACTCTTACGTGGTTTTAAATTATGATAAAATTTATCATCCTTTAATTGAATTATTCGATTTTTTAAATTTTCTTTAACTTTATCATCCTGTGAATTAATTTCTATAATATTTGAAGAAGTAAACGATTTTGAACATAATGGACATTTCAAATCACCTTCTGAGGCAACATCTATTAATGCTTTCAAAATTTTTGAATTCATCGTACATCCACATGGAACAATATAAGAAAATTGAACATCTGATAATTTCAAAGTTGAATCATTATTTAAATTAACCGATATATTAGAAATCTTACATTTCAAAACGTCTGAATTCAAATCAATTTTTAATTGTATCACATCATTTAATGATTTAATATTAGTGTTATTATCATCACCGTCATTACTATGACCCTTTTTTTGTTTTAGTATATGTTCAATAACTTTGTCCTTATTGTATAAAAATCCCAGATAGTCAGAAACAACGGGGAATTGCAATTTTTCATTGGATAATTTACAATATTTATAACCGTTTAAAATTTTTGATATTTTGAAATATTTATCAGACTCCAAAACATCTTTGTCTATGTTATTTTTCTTATTAGTTAATTTTTTTGATGAAAAATTAAGTATTTCTGATCGTTTTGGCATACTACCGCCATCATTCTGAAAATACAAGAAATTGGAAAATTAGAGTTTAAAAGCGTTAGTATTCAAGTATGGCGCCAGATGAGTAATCGTGTGCCTTAAAACACTAAATTTCAACGGATCTGGATATATACGTACTCCCATTGTTTAAATTTATCTAATGAGATGTTTAATTGCATAATGAAAACCGCCAAACTAGTTTCATGCGTTAAAAACCAGCCATGTTAATTGAATTTCCGCATTTGAACAAACATCGGTAAAGATAGAGCATGATTTTTTTTAGTTTTTTACATTATGTTATTTCAGGTTCAACTTCGGATTTTAATTTTATATAAGTTGAATTGATAGTCCAGCACACCTTCAAGTATTCCTACCAGCAGGTGTTTGTTAATAACTTGATAGGTCAATTTAATCTGTGTTTGAGAGACAGTTATTCAATATCTTTTTTTTGATTCTACGGTTTTTAAGATAGCGTGTCTTTTGCAATTACGCCATTTTAATAAATACTTTAATATACGAGTTCCAAACATACATTCGTTGTACTAATTGATATTTTGAATAAATCATTTGGATACCCCACACTTTTTGCTTTTACAAAAAACAAACACATTTTTTTCTGCTTATTTAAAAATTCATTTCCCAATTTTAGTTTAGCTTTACTTTAATTTCTAATTTTAATCACACCATGGTCAATCCAAATCCCATAAACACAAACATTTCACCAAACAATTCTGCACAATGTATACATTCCAGAGCAAGTACTACCAATTCTAATTTATCAATTAAACAACAACGTCATCTCTCATTACAACAATCCCAAGCATCGTCTCCTATATCACATAGATATTCATCATTACTGTCATCGAATAGTATGAAAAATATGAATATAACCAATCCAACAAATGGCAATAATCTTGATGTTATTAAATTAATTGAAAACTATGCATTTAAAAATAAAGGTATATTTAAATCTAGGAATATTGCATGGTCAAATCATACAAATGTTAATAATTATGATTCAATACCTTGGAAGAATTCAGATTTGGAAATATCATCAAACGGTTCATTATTGGCAGATAATTTGATACTAATTAAACATTTACAACAATGTAGAATAAATTTAAATTCCAGACAATTCCTAATTAAAATTGCAACAACGTCATCAAATGGTTTACTATTTAAATTTGGTGATGTTTATAAATACATTGAATTCTTAAGTTGTTTAATTATATGGAAAAAATTAAAGTCTAGTGGATTGGAATCAAAATTGAATTACGTTGAACCATTCAATTATATAGATAGTCATTTGAAGGATGATCTGAAAAGTACTGCTTTTCAAGTATACGGGCCGCTAATGAATACCGACAACTCATCTGATTTTTCATATGAATGGTCTAAATATACAGGACATTTATTACCCACAGGTGTATTAAACTTATTCAAAGATGATCAAAATGAAATAATATTTTCGATAGATTTAACAAAACATTTCAATTTTGAGATTCAAATTGTCAATAATTCAATATCCGAAGGTGGTGATAATGTTTTATATATTGGTATCATCAATGAACTAAGATTAAACCAAGATGCAGCGGATACTAGGAAATCAATACTTAAAGGAATCAGCATTAATTGTGAAAATATACTGATTGATTTTAACACATCCGATGAATTGAAAAACTGGTATACGAATATCCTCAAATTTACGAGTCAAGAGTATTTAGAAACTATCACAACCCCACCAGATAAGGAGACAAGATTAAACAGGTATATGAAACTAGAAATAATAGATGCACAGTTTAATGATGATTCTTTAATTAATTCATTCTTATTTTGTGAATTGATCATATGGAACAAAGTATGGTTCAGAACATCCGTCGTTAAAGTTGATGATAAATTGAATGTATTTTGGAAAGATTCAATAGGGATGGATATACCTATGTCATGTATGGATTCAAATTTCAAAATCGTTATTAAAAAAGGTATGGCTAGTAATGGTGATGATGCTGGAGATGATAATGAATTTGAAGATGCTGAAATAATTGGGTTTTTGATGTTAAATTTGGATGTAACAAGAAATGAGATTTGTAAATTTCAAATATTGAATTTACAAAACAAAAGAATCGGTGAACTGATGATCAATTTAAATATGAAAACGACATATATGTTACCTAATTCGCAATACAAAAATTTCGAAAATATTTTGAAGAATATATCGATTGAATCGGTAATCAAACAAATTGAAACTAAAGTGACGTCAAATAATTTAGAATACTATTCAACTATATTGATTAACATATTTGAAAAAATGGATAGAATTGATGCATTTTTCGATATATTAATCAAGTACGAGTTTAATAAACTGCATAAAATGCGTTTAAATAATCAACAATTTGGAGTTAAGTTTAATGGTTTATTCAGGGGTAATTCTATATTGTCGAAATCGTTAGAAATATATACGTTGAGAATAGGTACACCATATTTACAAAGTCTATTAAAGGAATTTATCGAACAGATTATAAGGGAGAATTTGAATTGTGAAGCAGCAGAAGCAGAAGCAGATGCAGAAGCAGAAGCAGAAGCAGAAGCAGAAGGAGATGGAGACGGAGAAAAAGGAAAAGAAGTAGATGAAGATGATAATGAAGCATCTGATAATTTATTAAAATATATTGAAATGTTGTGGAATAAAGTATACAATTCGTCCAATGATATACCAATTCAAATAAAAAAACAATGGAAATCATTACGTTTAAATATAGAGTTATTGAATAATGATAAATCATACTTATATAATGGACTGAATTCGTTTATTTTTCTAAGATTTTTATGTCCATCTATATTGAATCCCAAATTATACAATATATTAAATGTTAAATATAATGACAAGGTGCAAAACACTCTAAATTTGATATCCAAAACAATCATGATTTTTTCAATGAGATTGAAATTTCAAAAGCATAAAGATCCTGAACTGATTAAATTTAATGAAGATTTTCTAGTTAAATATGATAATGAAATAGTAGAATTTTTGGATAATGTTACACTAAAGAAACTTGATTTTCATGAAAAGATATTTGATTTGGAGGATGTTAAAGTTTATGATTTTGAAAGTTATGAATATGACTTACCACCTTCATTTGATTTGATCAATAAATATTTGAATTATTCCCAATTAGTTGAAGTTTTAAAGACGGAAACACCAACTATGGAACATGAAGATGAGAAGAAGGTAGGCATTGAGGATTATCAAATTAAGGGATTTGAAATTAATGATGATGAAGATTTCTTGACATCGATTATTAGGGATGAAGATAATGAAATATTAAGTGGATTAATTAATAACAAAGGTGAGAAATTTAATATTGAAGATTTAATAAATGAATCGAATTCCATATTTTTAGAAACGAATCAACTCGTGAAGCAATTGAATGATTATGAAGTTCCAGAATTGTATATGAAGAATGGAGATATTGAACAGTTCATGCAAGAGATTATCAAAAGTATGAACTTGGATCATGAAGAAGTTGTTTTCAACGACGATGATGGATACCAAGACATTGCTAGTTTTATCAATCTAATTGTCAAGGAAAACAACAGGCCAAAGGCTACGACAATCAAGTTATCATCATCTTCGCCATCAATATCGAATCCTAAATCGTCAACATCGCCGACATCGGGATCCACACCAACAGCTAATAGAAGATCAATATTTAAGAATATCTTTCGTAGGAAAAGTGCAATACAATAGAGAGTGATAATAATAATACTAAGAAGAAGATTTTAAATTATAATGATAGTTATAATTGTATAAATAGATAAGACTAAGAATATATAAAAACTTGATATATATAGATATGTATATATAAGAAGAGCCCCTCCTCTACGCCTTCTAAATAGATTTTGGAGCTTCACCTTCAGGACCAATGTATTGAGGATCTCTCCATGGACCAACATCGGCTAAGTATAAACCACCATCCTTTTCGTCAACTTCAGACTTACCACCGAACTTAACAGGTAAGTTTTCAGCTGGAATTTGAGCTAATAAGTCCTTCTTATAACTTGAACCAAGAATGAAAATTTTGGAAACGGTGACAGGATCAAGGAATGGTTTGAATAATCTGAAAGCAGTTGAGAAACCGAATGGTGCATTAATAAGGTAAAATTTTCCCATTCTTTCCGGATAGTAATTTTGTCCAATGTAAGAAGCTTCTCTAACATAGGATAAGACTTGAGAAGCTGCAGTAATGGATATACCCTTTAAATCAAGAATTGTACAAGATGTTTCAATTAAAGAACCGAATTTACGTGAACAAGCAGGTAATCTGTAGTTAGCAAAAGATTCATATTCCCAAACCAAGTTTTTCAACATTCTTTCTTGAGTTGTAATTTTGTACATTTCAGTGATATTAACGGAACCTAATTCTTCGATATAAACAGGTCTACCTTCGATATCGGTCTTATGATAATATTGAGGATAGTATTTAGCAACTATTGGTTTTTCAGTATATTGGAAGTCTTGTAGGATGGTATTGGTACCGAATTCGGATCTCCATTTTTCACACGCTTCGAACATTTCCTTTGCCTTCATAACATCGAATTTTCTAGCTCTAAGGAAACGTAAAAGAGTTGAATCGTCAATTCTATCGGTGTAACCTGAAGCTTCCAATAATAACTTGAGTTGTTCAAGGGCCGATTTTTCAGAATCGGTAAGGAAACCGGGGAAACCGGTTTGGCCCTTTGCTGGTGGGGCAACCATTTTAGGGATTGAGTCAAGGACTGCTTGGGAGGACATGGTTGATGAGAGGGGGAGGAGGGAGAGGATGGGGATGGATTTAATTACAGGAGAAACCAAAAAGGTAAAAACAGGAACAAAAACGAAAACGCCAACAAGTACAAATACAAAAATCAAAACTGAACCTAAAGTCAAATAACAAAATGATTTAGAAGAATAAAATATATACAAAAAACAAAAAACATGAAGAGAAGATGGGACGGGCAGGACTGTCCACCACTCACTCAATCACTCTAGACTGCCAACATGTCGAGAACCTCCTGCGACTTGACCGCGCCACCGTCTGCTGCGCCACCCAGAGTGGCCACCGCCGCCCGCTTACGTAATGCGGCACGGCACCAGTGCACCACGTCCTCGTGGCTCACGCCGTCGACGCGACGCACAATCTCGTCGGGCGACACACGCGTCCCCGTGGTGACGAGCTGGCGGCCCAGGTCCTCGGCAACGGCCGTGGTCCCGTCCAGCGACAGCAGCAGCGACCCACGGAGCTGCGCCTTGGCGCTGGCCAGCTCCTGCGCGGAGAACTCGCCGGCCTGGAGTCTGTTCCACTCTGCGCAGACCGCTTCGACCGCCTTGTGGGCGTCCTGGGAGTCCCTGTCCAAAACGAGGTACATTCCCCAGAGACCCACGTCCGAGTACGATGTGGAGAAGGACATGTAGGAGTTGCACAATGGCGACACCCCGTCACGGGCCACGGAGCTGGCCAACGGAGTGGTCACGGACGCATTGGCTGCACGGTCCCAGTTGCCCACAATGGCCTGGGCGACAAGCGCTGTGAAGTAGTCTGGGCTCGCCCAGGAGCAGCCCTCGACGGCGACAGCGACGTGGATGGTGGGCATGGCAGCGTCCGCAACATGGACGTCTCCCTGGTGAAACACTGGGAGCGCAGTTCGTGGGGTGCCCAAGGGCAGTGGGCGTTCGCTTGCTGGGACATGGCCGAAGTTCTCAATGGCGAGACGGACGAGCTCGTCGTGGTCGACGGCACCAGCCCCCACGAGAACCATACGGTCCCCTCTGTAGTTGGTGGCAATGTAGTTCTTTAAATCTTCCTGCTGGATGCTCTGGATACATTCGATAGGACCAAGAATGGTTCTTCCGAGCGGTTGGTCCTTGAAAACAACCTCGTGCAGTCTGTCAAACACAACTTCATCGTACATCTTGTCCACTTCTTCACTTTCCCTGATAATGACTGGTCTCTCTCTTTCGATAGCAACCTTTTCTAACTTTGACTTGGTCAAAATGTCACTTAAAATATCAACCGATCTTGGAATGTCCTCCTTTAGTGTCTTCGCATAGTAAACCGTGTTCTCTCTTGAAGTGTATGCATTCAAATGGGATCCACAATTCTCAACTTCCAACTCCAAATCAATCTGACTTCTCCTTTTCGTACCCTTGAACGCTAGATGTTCAAGGAAATGTGCTGTACCACTGGTACCGTCTGTGACATCGGCTCTCGATCCGGCATCTATCCAAACTCCCACCGTTGCCGTTAATGTGTGGGGGATTTTCTCAGTTGCAACCGTAAGCCCGTTTGGTAAAACTGTTAAACGGGTGTTACTAGCAGTAGTTGCTAGTCCTCGCATGGCATTTTTTGCGTATCTCAACATGGTTGGGTTTAGCAAAAGAAGATAGAGGAAAAATGATAGGATAGAAGACTGAAGATAATAATCTTAGCCTTTCTATATATTGTGCATTACAAATTCATGTTAACAAAAAAACCATACAGACACATCCCTCCACACTCGCCACATTGTTTCTTTTGTCAGCATTTGTCATTTGCCACCCGCGCCACATCCCAACCTTCATATCCTTTTGTCAGGATACACGATACAACAACACCATTTTGCCACCTTGCTCATTCGTTGGTGATACGTTTTTCCATCATCTAACTCATCTTATACCATCTTTCCTTCCGCAACACCATGTCAGATATGCAAGTTGACACTCCAACTCCTGCCCCAGAAGATAGGGAAATCGATGAAAGTTTATATTCTCGTCAATTGTACGTTTTAGGTAAAGAAGCCATGCTGAAAATGGCATCTTCTAACGTTTTAATCATTGGTCTCAAAGGTCTGGGTTTAGAAATCGCCAAAAACGTGGCACTTGCAGGTGTCAAATCATTATCCATTTATGATCCAAACCCAGTCGTTTTACAAGATTTATCATCACAATTCTTCTTAACTGTTGATGATATCGGTAAAAATAGAGATGTCGCAACATTATCTAAACTAGCTGAATTAAATCAATATGTTCCAATCAACGTCATTGATGATCTAACTCCTGAAGTTGTTAAAACTTTCAGTGTCGTTGTTGCAACCGATTTACCATTATCCAAACAATTAGAACTAAATAATTTAACTCATGAAAATAACATCAACTTCATTTATTCCGAAATTAGAGGTTTATTTGCTCAATCTTTTGTTGATTTTGGTTCCGATTTCATAGTTAATGATATAAATGGTGAAGAACCTAAGACTGGTATTGTTTCCGATATCGAAGTCGATGGAACCGTTACAATGTTAGATGATAATAGACATGGTTTACAAGATGGTGATTATGTTAAATTTAGTGAAGTTCAAGGTATACCAAAATTAATTGAAAATGGTTCAATTTATAAAATCAAAGTTTTAGGCCCATTTGCATTCCAGTTAGTAGAGTTTGATCCTTCTTGGGGTAAATATGAAAAAGGTGGTTTATATACTGAAGTTAAAGTTCCGATTAAAAAATCTTTCCAAAGTTTAGCAACTCAATTATTAAAACCTGAATTCCTGATCTCTGATTTTGCTAAATTTGATAGACCAATTCAATTACATTTAGCATTTCAAGCTTTAGATGAATTTAAATCCTTACATAATGATGAATTACCAAGACCTCATAATGAAAATGATGCTCTAGAAATCTTACAATTAACTAAAAAATTAATTCCTAAATATCCAAGTTTTATTTCTTCTGAATCTGATCTTGATGAATCTTTAATTAAAGAATTTTCTTATGGTGCACGTGGTGACTTACCTGCAATGGTTGCATTTTATGGGGGTTTATTAGCACAAGAAGTTTTGAAAGGTTGTTCAAGTAAATTCGTACCAACTCAACAATGGTTATATTTTGATTCTCTGGAATCATTACCTGAATCTTCTCAATTTCCAAGAGATGAAAATTCTTGTAAACCAATCAATTCAAGATATGATAACCAAATTGCCGTTTTCGGTTTAGAATTCCAGAAAAAATTGGCAAATTTGAAAATCTTCTTAGTTGGTTCAGGTGCAATTGGTTGTGAAATGCTTAAAAATTGGGCAATGATGGGAATTGCAACTGGTCCTGAGGGTAAAATTTTCATTACCGATAATGATACTATTGAAAAATCAAATTTAAATAGACAATTTTTATTTAGATCAAAAGATGTTGGATTAAATAAATCTGATGTTTCTTCAAAGGCAGTTACAGTGATGAATCCCGATTTAATTGGTAAAATTGATTCAAGAATTGATAAAGTTGGTGAAGAAACTGAACATATTTTTAATAATGAATTTTGGGAAAATTTGGATTTTGTTACCAATGCTTTAGATAATGTTGAAGCAAGAACTTACGTTGATAGAAGATGTATTTTCTTTAAAAAACCTTTATTAGAATCAGGTACTTTAGGTACTAAAGGTAATACACAAGTTATTATTCCAAATTTAACAGAATCTTATTCTTCTTCAAGAGATCCTCCAGAAAAATCAATTCCTTTATGTACTTTGAGATCATTCCCAAATAAAATTGATCATACAATTGCATGGGCAAAATCTTTATTCCAAGGTTATTTTAATGAATCTCCTGAAAATGTTAATATGTATTTATCACAACCAAACTTTGTTGAAACAATTTTAAAACAAAGTGGTGATGTTAAAGGTATACTTGAATCAATTAATTCATACTTAACTACTGATAAACCTTATACTTTTGATGATTGTATTAAATGGGCAAGATTACAATTTGAAGAAAAATTCTCAAATGATATTAAACAATTATTATATAATTTCCCCAAAGATGCAGTTACTTCAAAGGGTGAACCATTTTGGATGAGTCCAAAGAGAGCACCTGATGCTTTGGTTTTCGATATTAACAATGAAAATCATTTCGATTTTGTTGTTGGTGGTGCAAACTTATTGGCTTATGTTTATGGATTAAAGGGAGATCAAGGTGAACCTGATAAAGAATTTTATTCTAAAGTTTTATCAACAATTGAAATTCCACCATGGAGTCCAAAATCAGATTTGAAAATTCAAGTTAATGATTCAGATCCTGATCCAAATGCAAATGTAGTAACTGATCAATCAATTATCGAAAAATTATCATCAAGCTTACCATCACCATCTTCGTTAGTTGGATATAGATTATCAGCTGTTGAATTTGAAAAAGATGATGATACAAATCATCATATTGAATTTATCACCGCTGCATCAAATTGTAGAGCATTAAATTATTCCATTGAACCAGTTGATAGATCCAGAACTAAATTTATTGCAGGTAGAATTATTCCAGCAATTGCAACAACAACTGCATTAGTTACAGGTCTGGTATGTCTGGAATTATACAAAGTTGCTGACGAAAAGAAAAACATTGAAAAATATAAAAATGGATTTGTTAATTTAGCATTACCATTTTTCGGATTTTCTGAACCTCTTGCAAGTCCAAAGGGTAAATACGGAGATAAAGAATATGATAAAATTTGGGATAGATTCGATTTATATGGAGATATGACATTACAAGAAATAATTGATTACTTTAAAGAAAAGGAAGGTCTAGAATTATCAATGATGTCATATGGTGTATCCTTATTATTTGCATCATTCTATGTTAAAAAGATGGAACCAAGATATAAAATGAAAATTACGGAAATTATCGAATTAGTTACTAAAAAACCTTTAGCTGAACATGAAAAGACATTAATTTTAGAAGTCTGTTTAGAGGATGAAAATGGTGAAGAACCTGATGTTCCTTATGCTGTACTTCATTTATAAATAAAGAGAAAAAATGTATATATGCTTGTTTAATGATTTATTTTGATATCTCTTTGCATATTAATTTTTTACCCACACTCTACACATTAAATTAGATTATAAACCATTTTATATAAATCACCATGATCCTTTAGTAATTTGTCATATGTACCACATTCGGAAACCGAACCATTTTTAATAAAATAAATTAAATCTGAATTTTTCATTATGCTCTCTTGATGCGTTATACAAATAACTGACCTTCTCAATGATTCACCCTTTAAAATATTCAAAACTAATTTCGTAGTCTCTGAATCCAAAGATGATGAAAATTCATCTAATAATAAAATGCTAGAATTTCTTAATAAAGCCCGAGCAATAGATAATCTCTGTGCTTGACCACCACTAACTGTTAAATTTCCATTATTTGATAATATTGAATCCAAACCCTTTGAGTTATTCCTAATAATTGACAGCAAGCTTAATTTTTCTAATATTTGCAAAATAAGTGAATCATCAATTAAATATCTATCTTTATTCCCATATAATAAATTCTCTCGTATTGTTCCATTTATGAAATAGTGTTTTTGTGTAACCACTGACATATTGGCCATTAAATGTGACAATTTGATTGTGTTTATATCATAACGGTCAATTTCAATTTGGTTCGATAATAAATTACCCAATTCAGTATTGTTTGTAGAGTATAATCTTAACATTAATGACATGATTGTAGATTTACCACATCCAGATTCACCAACAATTGAAACAATTTTATTCTTAGGAATTTCCATGTTTAAGTTGTTTAAAACCATTGAATTTGGATTTGTTGAATATGAAAATTTAACGTTATTAAAGGAAATTATATTATCTGTTTGAACATTTTTGAAGTTTGGTGTTAAATATCCCTTTGAATCTTCTCCATAATCATTATTTAAGCTAAAAATCAGTTTGTTCAATTTTAATGAAACTCTAAGTCCACGATATAATCCCGGTGCTGATGTCATTAATTCAGACAAGAATGAAACTGACATTAAAATCATCATAATAATTTGCATCATTCTAACTAATGTATATTCACTATTCGCAACTAATTGAAACCCATAGTATAACATGATTGATTGTGCAATATTAACTAACAGGTAAATAATATTAATTGAAAATCCCATCGAGATTGCTCTCTTTAATCCATTTTTTAGAACTTTATTTAAAGATTTTGTAAATTTTGCTTCAAAATGATTTTGGACGTTTAAACACATGATGGTCTTTATACCAACCCTTGTTTCATAAATAATTGATTCCGCTTCATTTAATGAATCTTTATATTGAAATTCTGCCCTTTGTGTAATTGTTGCACTAATAAAACTACAAATACCGAATAACGGGAAAAAACTGAATCCAACTAATGCATATTTCCATCCAATTACTAAGGTCCATATAATGCACACGAAACTTATTGCAATACCAGATATCAATCTTGATAAATTTGAAGAAAATATGGTTCTAAAATCTCTAATATCATTCATCAATAATGTTGTAATTTCATTTATGCTTAAATACTCAAAAAATTCAACCTTTTGTTTTAATATTTTATGTAATGCTAAATTTTGCAAATCTTTACATAATCTTTCAGCTGTAAATTCTAAGATTGTCATTGATATAAATGTTGTTAAACCTATTACAATGGCAATTGCGGTTGCAATTAATGACCATTTTAGTTGTTCATATGTTGATATCAATGTACCACCATGTTGTGGAATAATACCGGAAATTAATTTGGAAAAACAATATGAAAAAACTGGGGTAAGAATGGCACTACAAATAACCGTAAATATTCCCAATATATAATACAGTCTATATCTAGTTGATAATGTCTTAATTAATAGTTTATAGGTAATTAAGATTGGTGTTCTTATATTCGATATTGACTTTTGATCATCTTCAGTTTCATCGTTTTCCTCATTAATAATAATTTGTGATTCAATGTCGCCCTTATCTTCAAGATCAAAAAACAGTGATTTTCTCTTAAGTTTATGTTCAAATTTTTCATTGTTACCTTGATTTTCTAATTTTGCAAATTTACCTGATAAATTGACTAATTGGTATTTTAAACCAGATTCCACGATTTTACCATTTTCAATAAAATGAACCATATCATCATCTTTGATATGGGTCAATTCGTGAGTAATTATAATTGTCGTTTTATTTTTCCTCCATTCATAAAATTTCTCCATAAATAGCTCTCTTTGTTGAATATCTAGTGCAGAAATACTTTCATCTAAAATAAGAACATTTGAATCCTTTAATTTTGCTTTCAGTAAATTTAATTTTTGCTCTTGTCCACCACTTAATTGGACTAGTTTATTTTTTTTATTATCTGCTTTACCAACATATGTTTGGTACCCATCAGGTAATTCTTCAATTACCTCTAATAAATTGAAATATTTAATGGCTTCAATAACGTCCTTTGAGTCAATTGAGTTATATGATGTACCTAATAAAATATTATTCTCTAATGTATCATTAAATATTTTTGGAAATTGTTGAACTAATGTAATTTGTTCTCTGAGCCAAAAACCATCTAATTTATCTAAACTATAACCATCAATTGTAATTGTACCTGAAGAAGGTTCATATAATTTTAGTAACATGTTGGCAATTGTTGATTTACCAGAACCTGATTTGCCAATAATATAAGTTATTTTAAATGGGTCAATTTTTAATGAAATATTGTTCAAAATCGTTGTATTTTCTTCTTCATCCTCATTAGTTTCATTGTATTTGAAATTAACATCAATTAATTCAATATCACCACGTAAATTCGTATCTGGGATTATTAATGGTCTATTGAATTCTTTGATATCTTCATTACTTAATAAAAATTCAACAATTTTCTTAAAAGACGTGTTTGCTTTTTGAAAAACAACTGCAATGACTGATAAATTACCAATTGTCATTGCCAACTTTAAACACGAATAAAAAGCAGATATAATATCACTACCCGAATCCTTTTTATGTTTAACTAAGTATGAACCAAACCAGAAACTTTGAACAAATAACATAAGTGATATAGTTTTCATAATTGCAGCAACAATATTTGCAAATATGGAAAAGTTTCTGAATGAATTTTCAACACCATCTAAGATTCTACCAAATTTTTCAATTTCCGAATCCCTTGAATATATAATTTTGACCCATAAGAAGGACGAGAAATTCCAATCTAATAGTGAAATACCCTTGGATGTGTAATCATCCTCAAGTTTTGCCCACTTGTCAATTTTATTACCAAAAATAATGATTGTAAATATAATAATTGGTATGATTGCAAATACTAATAAGGTCAATTTCCATGAGTATATCATACTGATAATAATTAGTGAAATAATTGAAAATATACTTTTAAAAAGAATTGATAGGTATTCACTAATTGACGCTCTAAACTCTTCAACGGACCTATTAACTTGAACCAAATCGCCATCTAAATTTGAATTCTTTTCAAACCAAGTTAAATCTCTCGATAATAACGATTTAAATAATTGTTGACGACATCTAATTTGTTGCTTTTCACCGAGATATGTAAATAAGGTAGTCTCTAACCATCCGAATATTGTTGTACTGAATCCAATTAAAATTATACCAAAAACTGGTAATTTAATATTATCCAAGAACTCGTGTTTGCTTGAATATTTACCTAGATGAAAATCTGTTAAGGATGTAAATGCTTTATTTATCATTATGGTGCTTGCAATATCAGTACTTGCACATAATATATTAAATATTAATGCTGGGATTAATAATATAGAATCATCTCGTTTAAAAAAATAAAATGGATTCTTTGTTATTAATGTTTCTTCTTCATTATTACCGTTCGAATTAACATCTATTTCCTTTCCTTCGAAACCATCGTTTGAACTCAAATACTCACCCATAATTGAATCCTCAGTTGGTGAAGAAACTATTTTTTCAAATTGATTGAATGTTGAAGGAGATTGAACAATGGAACCATGCTTTTCAGATGTAGGTGTTAACGATTCCATGATATGTAAACTTAATTCAAACTGTTCCTAACTTGAAAAGAAGACTATAATAGTTTATGAAGAAACTCAGATAAAACATTTCGGATACACTGATGTCAAATCCTTTATCTTATACATTTTTAAAAAAAGAAAAAAGAAAGAAAGCATCAACTAAACGTTTCTATATGATAAATTAATAATAAGGAAAACACATGAAACATGTTTTGTAAATTTGAAATTTCCTATTTGGGAAGTATCAATGGAATCTTCCTGAATAATTGACTGTTTCAGGCTCCAAAAACAGTTCTCCCACAGATTTTCCGAAGATAGCTACTTCGAAAAAGAATCCACTAACTTTTAGTGTATAAGCAGATTCCATTTATGTCCGTAGCAGTTCTACATGTGTTGTCGCCACTCGGTGTCACATCAAAAATGGACTCTCTATAAGAAACCCTCAATAGAAATTAGAAAAATACAAACCCATTAAATCACCTTAGCGAGACTGAGGTTTTTTTCTTCTCTTATTTTAAGTGGAACAATATTTCGATTCTCTCATAAAAACATCATCTTTTTTTTCGTAACCTCCAAAGGTTTATTACTTTATGAATACCAGTGTCATCTAGAATGGCCAGTATTACACCTCCGATCACATCGTTAGTTGTTAGAGGACAGCAATAGATGTGGACTTGAATTAATATTGATTGAATGTTTAAAACCTGAATTTACACTGAATGATGAGTAACCAGATAGGGACAACTGATACAACGGTACAAGATACCGTGAATGCAGAGGAAAGTCTAACAAGGTCTTAGTAGAACTCTTGGTTTCTGAACAGTGTACGTAGAATGTAGAATGTGTTCTGTAATTTGCTAAACGTGCTTATGTGAGCGGTATTCTGGGCCTACGTAATAAATTTAATTTTCCGTCCTCATTGTACCATCAGGGTGTACCCATTTCGGAGTCTTCTGGGTCCTTGAAGGTTTTGCAACTAAGTTAACCCTACTGTTAGTTTGCTGCTTTATCTGTTGTCCATTTCTTCCTCCTTTCCGCTGCATCGAGGTTTAGTTTATAAATTCGTCAACAATATCAGCATATATACCCATCTATAAAATGGATCAAGGCTGGTTTCTCGTCTTGTTGACTTCTTTGATTACAATTCTTGGTTGTTGTGTCATATACACGGATATAATCTATGCTAAATTATTTCCTAAAAGAGCAGCCGTCAAGCCATTCAAAATAGCTGAAGACACAAACTTTTTAATCTCTTCACTAGCATTATCTTCCGGATGTTTGTTATTCACATCACTTTATAAACTTTTACCAAAATCTCATGCTTATTTAAAACTCATTCCTACATTACATGAAAATTCCAGATTACTTAAATTCACTCAAACCTCCTGTTACCTGTCAGGAATTGGTATTTGTTCCTTGATGAATGTTATTATTCATCTTTGTACAAATGAAAGTTTAGTTCATTGTGCTCATGATGCTCCAGATGATATTGATAATAACTCACATTCACATTCACACTCACATCTAAATCAAAATTCTCATTTTCATCATCAACATCATCAACATCATCATGAAAACGAACAGGAAAACGAACATGAACAGGTAAGTGAACATGAACATGAACATGAACATGAACACGAACATGAACATCATCATTCACATTCATATTCACACTCTAATGCTAATAGTGTTGAAACGAATAAATCTTCTGACCATAGAATTGAAGAGGTTAAAAATATATCCACTTCGTCAAGTAGTAATAATTCACCAGAAAATCACACTTCACTTCCTTCTAAAGTTCCAGAGCCTCATTCAAAACATGAACCCGAAAATAATCATCATTACCACCATTTTGATGACACTCATCATCCTCGTCAATCAAGGCCATTTCTTGATAAATCAAAAACAATCTCGTTAGTTGATTTATCAATTCAGAAATTGAAAGGTGAATCACAAACAGGTGAATGTTTTGGGGATATTGATTGTTGTAGCGATGATATATTAATGTTAAATAAATTACATCGTCACGGAACAAAGGATTTACATTTTTGTTCTAAACCATCAGAAGAAAATGTTTTATTTTTCCCAAATAAAAAACATATGATTACAGATAGAGTTGAGTTTGCATCCAGATATCCGAATTTAGATATCCACTCACCTTTAATTGCAAATGATCACGCTTTGTTAAATAATTATAATTCAATTCATCATCATCCACCACCGGCAAATTCTAATGATCATCATTATCGCCCAGTTGCTTATAATGTAGCAAGTGAACATGAACCAATAATACCTGAAAATATGACATCACCAGCATACAATAAAGTTTTAGCAGTCTCGAATAATACATTTGTTCGAGATCCTGAGTCAGCTAATGAATTAATAGAAGAGGATTATGTTGAACATCATCATCATATCAAGACTCCGTTATCAAGATTACTTTCAATTGGTTTACAGACAATTTTAGCAATTGCTTTACATAAATTTCCAGAAGGTTTTATCATGTATTCTACATCAAAGACAAATCCTGAACTAGGACTATCAATTTTCCTTTCTATGTTTATTCATAATTTTGTTGAAGGTTTTACAATGACATTACCAATATATATTGCATTAAATTCAAGAGCGAAAGCTTTGTTAATCAGTGGTACCTTAGGTGGATTTTCTCAACCACTTGGTGCATGCATAGGATATTATATGTTTAGAGGAAAATTAGATATGGATGATCCATTCAGTATTTTACTGATTGCAGTTTTGCTTGCTATAACATCAGGATTTTTAACATTTATTTCATTACAGATGTTTGCAAGTGCAATTGGTTTTGGTGGTAAACAAGAAAAGGTTTTAAAATGGTGCTTTATAGGTATAATGCTAATTAGTTTAAGTAATGTTTTGTTATAGTTTCGTTTATAGAATTTGTTAACAAACTTTTGATTTTATAATCCTATACACGTAAAATTATTAATAGTATTTAGCTGTTATTATAGGGACTAAATATATATGTTGGTATATCCATCTATATTGAGTAGTATGATGGTAAAATACTAAACGAGAAACAATTTAATCGGTACTTGTGAAGCACAGTGTTTCTTTTGGCAACCTCTTTTGATCCGTTATTTTTGTTTTGTTTAGGGTTTGAAGTTTCATGAAATACATTAGTCTTTGCTACTCAAAATGTATTCTATTGAGACAAACCTTAATACTCCAAAGTAGTGTGAAACTGTAAAAGACCTGTTACAGTAATTGTATAATAGGAGACAACTTCTTCTCTATTTCTTAAGGTACAAGCTGAGTTTGTGCAGTGTTGGATCAACCCCTCAAGAAGGCAAATCAAGGCGACAACGAAAAGACAAGCAGCCATTGCTACAAGGTTACAAATAAATAACACAATTGATTCCTTGGATGAATTAAAAATCTGGATAATGTCTTACTTTCACTAAGCAGCAACCATCATATGTATTGATATGTATTTTAGCAATGGGTATTAAAATTTAACATATGTTTCTTGCTAAGCCGAGATAAAGGATTACTCAAATGTCTACCTAGAGGTTGGTTTTAATTGAATATAAAGGATATTTTGTAACCTTCTATTTATTTATTGATGCATAAATATGGACGAAGTGACACAGAACGTCATAAAGACACCTATTGTCAAACGATTAGCTACAAAGAAAGAAATTTTCACCAGTAAAAAATCAAGTCATTAGGAGGAAAACGAATTTATCTTAGTAGTAAGTAAGTAATTAGCAATTTGCCAGTTCCCAGTCGTTATTCCAGTAAAATAAGCTATCAGCTTCGCAATGGCTGTAACTAGGTCGAATAGCGAATTTGGTACTAGTTACCATGTTATTTCTCGAAAAAATGTGTGTACACTCATAAAATAAGCATGAAAATCAAAAAATAAGTGAACTACATTGTTATTATTGTTACTTGATCTACAAATCAGGTTAAAACACGAAGTACATAGCATTAGGCTACAATAATGGGTCAGAAGACAAGCAAATTAAGTAATGAAGAAATATCGTTACTTCGACAGGAGACTAAATTTTCAACACGAGAATTACATCAATGGTATAAAGGATTTAAGAGAGATGTAAATAATGGTGAATTAACTAAGGAAGAATTTATTAAAATACATAAACAATTTTACCCATTTGGTGACCCAACCGAATTTGCAACTTATGCATTTGAAGCTTTTGATATGGATAACAAACAAAAAATTGATTTCAAAGATTTTATTAAGAGCTTAAGTATTGCGTCACGAGGAAGTGTTGAAGAAAAACTGAAGTGGGCATTTAAAATGTATGATAGAGATAAGGATGGATTTATATCGTATGATGATTTGCTGGTTGTTGTTAACTCGGTGTTCAAAATGGTTGGTACAAAAGTAGTGAAATTTGAAGACTCCGACTGTACGCCTCAATTAAAAGCTGACAAAATCTGGACTGGATATCATAAGAAATTAAGTGAGAAGAGTTTTGGTAAAATCTCCATCAATGAATTTTCTGATATTTCAAACTTATCATCAAGTGTGATACAATCTGTTAACATTTATAATGATTTAATATGAAAAAAATAAATGAGTAAAAGAAAAAGTTGTAAATCATGTATTTTCGTTAATCAAACAGATATATTTTTCATAATTATAAAGGTTTCTGGTTACATTAATTTTATAGTATTACATATAAATTTTCGAATTTAAATTCTTTCAGCAAGATAAACAGCAGTTTTACAAACACCCTTTATAGTTTCGGTTAATAGCCAATATGGTCTTGCATTTTTTGAATCGTGTTGAATTGCAGTATCTAAATGCTCTAATTCTTGATCTCTAAATATTTTGATTGTACCCTTGAGGTGTTCTAATTCTTTGGAAGTTGAAAATTCATCAGTTTTTAAATCTTGTATATCTGAAAAATTATTGGATAACACACGTAGTTGTTGATTATAATGTTGACCAATAACAGTTTCAACAGCCTCAGTACATGCCATTGCTGCTTCTTTATTCATGAACCCGGTTGCAAATCCCATACCAAATGCACCGACTTTCCACAATGGCGTCAAAATTGATGGTCTGACCCTATGTTCAACTTGCAATTGATTAAAAGTTTCACGATGATGAATTTCCTGTTCCCACATATGTTTAATAACCGGTCTAACCTTTTTATTATGTGATAATGCTAAATATTGACCAGCATAAATTAAATCTGCACCCAATTCACCAGCTTGATCAACTCTAATAACTCTTTCTAAATATGCCTTCTGAGCCGGTGATAGTCGTTCATGGGTTGGTCCATCCTTTGGGGTTTCTGCAAGATAAGAGACAGCAGGCCCTTTATATGTTGATTGAAATCGTTTTCCCAAAGTTAAAGTTAATTGTCTACTCATTGCGCAGTTGATATTATGGTCTATCTCGGGTTGCAATTAAAGGCGTGCAAATACATCCTGCAAATCATGGTGTCATTTTTTAGGAAAAATAAGGGTTAAATTTCAAATTATCGAGGCGTTTGTTTCTATCTGTGATTTATATGTATTCCCCTACTCCAGTAGGAGCATTGCGAGAACAAGAACACCTCTTATGTTACATTAAATGGGACCAAATAACATGTGTATGGCGAATACACCTGTCTTCACAAATGTGCAATCCGAACTCTATACTCCATCCTATGTGTACTGCAGTGCATTTTCCCAGCACATTCCCCCGAGCCACCACTGGATTTCGTGGGAAAAACCCACCGCGCACCAAACACCGTCCAGCTTATCCCCACCGCGTGAGTCAGATTGCTTTTCGACAGTTCGCACAGTTTTTATCAGCGGAAGGCACATGAATGGACGAGAGATCCCAGATATTCACTACATGGGTATTGTCCTGGTTTTCTTTATCTTGTTTCTGCAACCAGACAAGGATATAAAGTAAACATAAACTACAATGGTTAAGGCTACAATTTTGGGCGCTGCAGGTGGTATTGGTCAACCACTTTCCCTTTTACTTAGACTGAACGCTAAGATTGACGATTTATCATTATTTGATATTGTTAATACCCCAGGTGTTGCGGCAGATTTATCGCATATCCCAACCCATCAAACTATTAAGGGTTATGTTCCATCAAGTAGAGACGACAACGAAACCATTAAGGTTGCATTGGAGGGCTCCGATATTGTTATCATCCCTGCTGGTATTCCAAGAAAACCTGGTATGACTAGAGATGATTTATTTAAAATCAATGCAGGTATTGTCAAAAATTTAGTTCATCAAGCAGGTGTTAGCTGTCCTGATGCGTTCATTTGTATCATTTCAAACCCAGTCAACTCAACCGTTCCAATTGCAGTTGAGGAATTGAAAAGATTAGGTGTTTACAATCCAAAAAAAGTTTTCGGTATTACCACTTTAGACAATTTGAGATTGGAAGAATTTTTGAGTCTTGTATTAGGTAACGGCACTTTACCAACTGATTTATATAACGATGTTATCACAATTGGTGGTCATTCAGGTGATTCAATTGTTCCAATTCTTAATTCATGGAACAAAAATTTTGAATATAATGATGAAAAATACGCAAACTTGATTAACAGGGTTCAGTTTGGTGGTGATGAAGTTGTTAAAGCAAAAGATGGTAAAGGTTCAGCAACATTATCAATGGCAACTGCAGCATACAGATTTGTTGATAACTTACTTGACGCAATTAAATTCAACAAAACCGTCAAAGAAGTTGCATTTGTTAAGATTGATGAATTGAAAACATCAAAGAATTTACCATATTTTATTTCTAAAAACACCCAGTATTTCAGTTTACCAATCGTTTTAACTGCTAGTGGTATTGATCTCGTTGAATTTCCTGAATCTTTGTCTGAAAAAGAAGTTTTGATGACAAAACATGCCGTTGAAAAGGTTAAAGCCGATGTTACCAAAGGTTTCAACTTTGTCCATGGCTCAAAGTTATAAGTATCTTGTGTACTGTTTTCGATTGCTTTATTATGCTGCACTCTAATGCGTGTTACCGGCATCATCTTGTAGGTTTGCTTTTATATTTGCTTTTACTTCGCAGATCCAAATCATCTATTGATGGTTTCGACCGAGCGCCAGCTGAAAAGTCTAGCCCCTACTAGAATTAAACTTTTAGTATTTTCGATTTTTTTCTCTGCAGCGGCAATTTTAAATCCAGTACATTATCAAGGTGAAATTGAGAATTCCAACCTAATTTTGATGCAGCGAAGAGTCCTAGACTCTATCTTGTTTTTTTATTTTTTTTTGGCTTTATGGGGAAAGCAGTAGATTTTCGGGATAATTGGGAAGTTTCACCGAAATGGCAATTTCGAATACGATGCGTTCGCAGATCTTTCGACCTGTGTGGGTGTCAGACATACATGTTGGAATGTAGTATACAAGGATTATGTGCACATCAATATATATAAAATATGATAATTATAAACTATCAAGCACTAATTAGTAATAAGCACCGTAGATTCCAGGAGCCCCTTGTTGTGGACCTGGTATTGTCATCGTACCAGGGTATGCCATACCAGATGGCATTTGGTTCAATTGAGGTTGCTGATTTTGTAATGGTGGTGATCCGTGATCTTGTTGTGGTAAGGGAAGCGGAGGACCTGGCTGTTGTCGTGGTATTCTTTGTAGTCTCGGTTGTTGTTGTTGGTAATATCCTGGCAGTGGAGGCGGTGGCATTTGACCAGGTTGCAACGGTGGTCTTAACTGTTGCATTTGCACCATTGGGATTTGTTGCACTCGTTGCAACTGTGGAAGTGGAGGCTGGTTATACTGTTCCTGTTGCTGTAATTGTTGATATGGTTGATGAGGACTCATATCAATCTGTTGTTGTTGTTGTTGTTGTTTATAGACCTCCTGTAAATGGTGGTGTTGCTGGTCTTGAGGAGTATATCGTTGTGTAGCAGCCATTTGTGGTGAAGGTATTTGCTGAAATTGTGGAAATTGTTGTATATGTTGCATATGTGGCATCTGCCGCTGTATTTGTGGTTGTTGTACTTGTTGGATTTGATATGCGTATTCTTGGTTGGGGTTAGGTTGTTGTTGATATTTCAAATTACTAACTGGTGGATACAGTTGAGGTTGTTGCTGTGGTGGTGGAGTTGGATGAATCAACCTTCCAGCTGGTTGTGGAGGTAGTGGCTGCGGCTGTGGTCCTTGTAGTTGATGTACGTTTTGTCTATTTTGCAGTCGAGTCATTTCAATTGGATTTCTTTGTTGACCTGGTGGGCTTTGCTCATACCCGTGTTCTTGTGTTGCGTATTCACTATTGTGCAGTTGTAGTTCAACTGAAGGATACATCGTATCTTGATACGGCAAACTTGGATTTTGGATAGGTATTTGGTTTACTGTTCGAATTCCTAATGGCTTAGTTATATTTTTCTCATTTGATGGTAAATCCATTACATTTGTCACTAATTCATTATTTATTCTCGTCTTTGGTGAAGTCTTGTTGGATCTTCCTTTTGTTTTTGGGGATTCATTTTGTTTTACAATTGGATGTTTAGGTAGGCTTTCACTTTCATTTAGATGAATTAAATTATTTATATTAGGCTTGACTGTTAATTGAAATGATGACTGTGGGTATTGTGATTGAGATTGTAATTGATCTTTTTGTTGGATTTGATATTGAGATTGTGGAGGTTGGAGCAGATCTTGATTTTGTAATGGCCTTTTACTTCGAATTTCATTTTCAGTGTCATTATTCAAAAATTGGCTTCTTTCTTCATAACTCATTATTAATAAATCAATAATTGAAAAATTTTGATTCAAAGTTAATTTTGGTGTATCATCTAATGCATTAATAAACAGATTTAAATCGGTTTTTAATAAATCATTATTTGTAATATTTAAAATTTCTAGTGTTAAATTTTTGAACTCAGGTAAAATTGTTGGATAATGAATTTTCCTTATTGCAACTTCCAAACAGTCAAATGCAATTGTATCATATCTTAAATACATATAGCATTCAGCCAATTGAAGCCAAGGTAAAAAATCACCATTTTTTGAATTAATAAATTCAACAATACTTGGAGAATCAATGTAATATTTGTCCTTTTGAATTATATTATGTAACAATCTTCTAGCCTTATTTGGATTGAAAAAAGGCTTATCATTCATTAATAAGAAAAATGAATGTAATAATAAAATATTTGGTTCATCTGGAAGAACATTTTCGGTAACTTCACAGAGTTGCAAAGAATCCAATAAATTTCCGTTTTTTTGATATAAAATAATTAAATGTTTTATCAAAGACGCAAAAAGTTCAGTTTCAACTGGATCTGTTGGTGGTGGTAATGATAGTGCTGCATTTAATTCATTTCTAGCAGGTTCTAAATTTTTGTCACCAATTAAAATTTGAACTAATTCTAAATGAATATTTCTTGCAATATTGATATCGTTTTCATGGTTCAATGTTTTTGGTAACATATTTAAAGAATTTCTTAAAGCATCAACTGATTCCCCTAGCAAGTTTAATTTATGTAAAGATTTACCGAAACTTAACCATAATAACGGGCTATTTTTATTATTTTCTAAAGCATTTAAAATAATTGAGTGTGATTTTTCAAATTCATTAACCAATAAATAATTATTTGACAATTTTGAAATCAAGTCTATATCGTTACCTAGTTCAGGATAATAATTAATTGCAGAATTAATTAAATCAATAGTTGAGTTAATACCATTGAAATTTGCATATATGAGATCCCTTTTGGTCAATGAATCCACTAGTAAATTAATCGCATCGTTATTTGTTGGGGAAATTCTTAGAGCGGATTCAAAACAATTGATTGCAATCGAATAGTTCGAGTTCAGTGAAAGTGCAAATTTGCCACAATGCAACCATGAATTCAAAAATAAATTTGTTGTATTAATATTTGGTGGATTGTTATTGGGCGGTGCATTAGTATCATTCGTGTGATTACCAGTAAACATAATAGATGATGAAGTAAGTGATTTCTTTGGGTGGGTTGAATGCTTCCTTCGTTTATTATTTGAGATATTAGATGGTATTGAACTTGACCTCTTACCGTGAGTAGGCGACTTATCCTTCATTTTATTATAAGGAATATGTCTTAGTGATTATGCCAATGAAATGATAAGCTCTCTGCTAATGTAGAGCTATTGAGAGATAATGGGTTCTGTTGAACGAGAAATACTACAGCAGACAGAAACAAACTTACAAAGGTGAAGAGTTGCCCGTTGTGAATGTGTGCAAAACAAAGGGGATAAAACTGGGACATCAAGAATATTGATAATCGATTTTAGCTAAATTTTTGACACTGGAAGAACTGAATTGCTTTTTTTAACGCCAAGGCAACAAAAACACCGTGCGTAGCGGGCGATCATTCATCCAGCGCTGGGACCTGGTTTTAGCATCGTGCATATCGGCCGCAGCTCGATATTCAAGAAATTGTCGCATCCTCTGCAGCAATCTGCATCGTGTATAAAGACGCTGAGTGGCACTGGATATAGCGTGCATTGCCTACAGCCTGGAGCAATCGATTCGCGCATTTCCTTCATTCAGACAGAATATGCAAAAAAGGTAGAGGTTTTCAATGGTGCTTCGGGATTCCCCGTTTCAACTTTGCCCGATTTTCCTAACGTTTTCATAATTTTTTTCGAAATCTCGCAAAGACCCCTCAAGCTCGGAGTTTGCGAGGAGAATCTCTAACTAGTGCTAAACAACTATTTTTATTTCGGGAATAACTTACAATCCTTGTTAATTTTTTAGGTCTTAGAGTGTACGTTGGGAAGAGGTATAGGGAAAAGTTATTGGCGTTTTCTTAAGTTATTCAAAAGAGTTGGAATGTTGCGCTTTTCAATGTCAATATTATTTATTTTTCGGTTTTTCGAGGACTGAAAGAAAACCTTGTCCAGCGCGCAAGTGATCCGCAGACCTAATAGAAAAAACACATTTTGGAAAAAATAATTAATAAGCATTCTATCTCCGTTGAACACAACCTATGCGGGATCTCAGCCATTAGTAAATTTCAGGCAAACCTGTTAACAGAAAATGTTACAACAGACTAACAGATAATTTCTGATAATATCAGGGATAGTAACGATAAGTTGACATCGCTTACTTTAACAATAGCAATGTAAGACAGGTTGATTTGTATTTTTAGGTTTATTCTGTGTTGGTCATGATCAGATAATTAATGCAGGAACCAATTAGAAAATTGGCCCATTCTTAATTATTCTTTTGCATGATCGACCACTCGCCGAGTGCGCACCTCCAAAATTATTTTAGCTCAAGAAATCTTTTACAATTGGGGTTACCTGATTAGTCGAATTTAATTATTTTAATGATTTCTTTCATTTTCTTTAAACCCTTGAATATATCCAAAGATAAGTCGAACTTGGCGTTTCATTTTATAAGACTACATCTGATATTTACATCTGAGGTTTGACCGAGGAAACTAACATCTAAAACAATCGTTGGTGTAAAAGTAACAGCAATCGTACAGGAATCGTACCAAAATCGTATTTTAGTTAGAGTTTACACATTGTTCATGTGTTGCTAGCCCGTAACATGTTAAACGCTTACAAATCTTCCAAGGCCTAAAAATCTGAGGGAGGTTGTGGTAGCCAATATGCATAATTTCATAATGGCAATGGAAAAATAAACGCTTGTCTGGTTAAATACTTATGGGCTTTGAATACCCCTATTTTTTGCACAAGCCGCAAATACTTTTTCTTCTAATGCGATTGGTGGATGAACATTTATCTGGTATTTTGTAAAAAAAAACCTAACCATTTGAGAGTTATGAGGTGGTTATGATAAAACCTAGAATCTTCACATAATGTGTTTTACTGTCAACAATTAGAATTTTTTTTTCGAAATAAAAAATAATAAGCCAAATCAATTAATGATCAATGGTTGACATTTCTAATGAGCATTCACTAATTTTATGTGAAATAACGTTTAAACATTTTCGCAGAATATTCCGAGTACGATTTCGTTAAAACTTTGAAAAATAAATCCATCTACATTCAAACCTTCAGTTTTAATAAGTGAGATAACCGTAAAAACATGCACATTTATAATGAATAAATTCTACAATTAAACTAAAATTTTACACTAGAACTTGAAGAGAATGTGCATTAGTTTCTATTTCAGCAAACTAAGGAATTTAGTAAAGAAATGGTGTCAACTTCGTGTTTGATATATGATTTTTTAAAACCGATTGAACACTAATCAGTTGTTCACTTTCAAGTCAGCCTGTTGGTATAGCCACTATTAACTTGGTAAATCATAATGTTTAACCTTCAATCAGCAGCTCAGTCTAAATCCGGATTTAGGTTAATGTGACAACAATAAGGCAATACAATCAAAATTTTTTTCAAACTGAAAGCTTAAATTTTGGTGTGTTTTACTTGTAAGTTCTGCAGCGAATAAAGTTTAAACTTTTAAGTTTTTAAATTTTGCAGACTCATGATGCAATTCCCCTTTTACTTTTTGAAACGTAGTAGATCATCAACGGCATTGAATTTTTTTGTTCGTAATTCGAGCAAAATTCAATATTCTGGATCTATTCATGACTTTATTGGACTTATAATTTTTTAGACAGATCTCATATGAACCGATTTTAAATTTTGAGTTTATACCGAATTTTTGGGACAAATCTTGTGTCATTAGTAACCGAACATTTCACTGCAAGATTCTAATATTAGCGGTAATTATACTAGAAATGTTTTAGACGCCACCTTTAGAGGAACGTCTCATTTTCGTCATCGAAAATTAGAAAATGCTCGTTCGACAATTGATATCTAAGAGCAACCTAAAATTTGATAATTTGAATAAAAGTGGTTTAAAACTTTTCTTAATGTCTGCAATGGGAGACAAATAACAGATAATAATGGCTTTTTAGGTATTTGACCTATGCTGATTATTGATTTATCCTTTACATTTCAGGGAACTTGGATGAATCGCGGGATTCGTAATATATAACGGTATGCAGATTGAATCCAACATTTCATTGAATATTGCAATTCAAATTGAAATTAACCTCCCTACAGGATAGGCGAAAATATTTATGGTGCAAAAAATATCAACAAGGGGGATGTTTAGAAGCGTAATATGAATATGGCGCAATAAAAATAAATTCATTATAATATTATAAAGACTTCTTATTTATCTTATAAATTCCACTCAACATGCTGCAAATATGATTAAAATTTACCATTAATTAAATTTTTAATCATATCTTTACCGGTGAAGTATATAGTTCTTGTTAATGTAACAAAATCCAGAGTTGAACTTAAGGTATCCAAAAATCCAAATGGTAACATTGCAGGAATCCAACCCTGAGCTAATTCTAAAGCATAAGAACCTGGTGCTAATGCATATTGTTTAAATTCACCTTTTTTCATAAGATGTTGATCACCTGCCTTGAAAACAGATCTTGTTAATTGACCTGGTAATGCAGCATATTGTTCACCTGATAGAATTGTAAAATAGTCATCAGCAAAATGAATACCTGAATGTCCTTCAGTACCAGTTGCACTACCAAAGATAATTAAATATTCAGAAATTGATGCATGTAAAATAAGCATGTGGCCCATTGCACCACCTGCATTATTATAAACCCAATCATCTAAGTTAAAGTCATTGATTAAATCTTTACCGTATTTTTCTTGTAATTTTTCGGTTAATTTTGAAAAAAGCGCAGCTTTATCATCATTTGGAACTGCTTTTAGTGATTCATCAACGATTCTTTTTAATTCATTATGATCAAAAACATAATTTCTTGGTAACCATGAATAGTATAAATAATTCATAATATAAAAAATCATGTAACCATAAAAGAAAAATTTAATAATTGATGTAAGACGACATTTTTTAAGGCAACACATCATGTTTAATCAGTGAAACAATTTACTAAAAACAAACAACAAGAAAATGTTTAATTTAACGATGAAATTGAACCCTTTTAAGTATTAAATATTTTCATGTTGAAATGAAAATTGGAGGCACAGAATATACGATCGGTACGAGAAAACATAACAGCAGAGAAACGAGCATCAAATTGATCTAGCAAACCTGGTGTACGGAAGGTTACCGTTTTTGTGCATGTATTTGCTCTAAACATGTGGTTAATAAAACGTGATCATTATGAATTGATGGGAGCAATCAATACAAAAATGAATTGGGAATTTGAATATAATCAGCAATATCAAATACTGAAAGATGAAGGATATAATATTGAATCAATTGATATAGACTCAATTCAAAGGGTTATAATTTTTACAATTTTATTATCAATTTATGGTAAAGAGAATAAAACAAAAATATTAAGTTTTTTAAATTTGTACCAACACAAATCAAATAATGTTAATTTATGTAATTATCTTAGAATATTAACATATTTAATTATTGACAATGATACAACAATCAACAAATCTGCATATCTAAACGATTTTGAAAAGTATGAGAATCTGTTAAAGATAGATTTTTTAGAACTTGAGTTTATTTCCAACTCTCTAAAATATATAAATGATCTTAAAAGTGAAAATATCGAAGCCACAATGTCCCAAATTGAAACAAAATTGTCATCTATGAAAAAATATTCTCCATATTTTCAGCTGTTGCAGAATTTCAGATCAAAAGTTTATATGAAAAGATTGCAGCTCTTACAAGACCAGAATAAATGGTCATTATATTTGACATCATCATACCATATTTTACAGGAATGTTTATTCAGCGATCATAATTCAATATTTAGGTTATGGTATGAAGAAAATCCACACATAATTGAATTTATACTACCCAATTTTTTTAAATCCTTATTATTAGAACAATATGGGTATTTTAAAAAATCAATTTTAAATAAATTCAAAAATATGTCTTTTAAAGGTTCGGAAATTGAAATTATTTTAGAAATCCATAAAATTTCTTTAAATGAATTTATAAAATTATCTACATTCCCATATAACAACTTATTCAATGACAAAGAATATGAAATCGTTTTCAATAATCTAATTGCGTTGAATATAATCAAAGCCTCTGAAATTTTTACAACTATTAAAATACAAACATTATATAAATTATGCGATTTCAATCCAAATTACGATATTGAGAATTTATTTGACATAATCTTAAAGTTATCACAATCTAGGAAAATTATGGTTAAAATTGACGAATTTGACGAGCGTTTGGAATTCCCGATACATAAAAAATCAATTGATTTTAAATTAAATCAAATGTTTAATGAAATTTTACCAAAGACGCTAGAACGAGATTGGGATGCATTTATATGAATTTTGTGTAAATAGGTTTTAATTAATGTAATGTGATGTAATGACAAGATTAAAAAAACATATAAACCATAAACTATAAAATCAATTAAACAAGAACAAACCTTCTCCTACATAATTAAACTTTAACTCTTCCTGATAACATATCAGCAGCCTCCCTAATATCATCCCAGAAAATTTCTTTTCTAACTCTTTTACCTTCACAAGTCTCTAAATGCCAAATATCTCTCACAGGACTGAATTTAACATGACTTCGTTGAATACCTAAAACAGCACAAGTTGCAGATACTTCATTAGAGTTTTCAAATTCTCCAATTTCATTTTGGGCATTTTTGACAATATCAAATTTATCTTCTAAAAATTCAATTGCTTTAATTGCAAATCTCGTTGCTCTAGTTCTATCAATTGGCGATGGGATACCACCTTGTTGAACATGACCAGGTATAGCAGTTCTTGAATCAAATCTACCATTACTTTCAAGTGTTAAAATTTCACTAATTTTTTCAGTTGATAAAGATTTACTTGCTAATTCAGATTTAATTATAACTCTACCAGTTTTGCTTTTACCTTTACCAATTTCGAAATTTAATTTAAGATTTAAAATGTCGGATTCTAATTGTTTTAATGATATACCTTCTTCTGGAACATAAGAACAGTCAGCACCTGTAGCTAATTGAGCATAAGTTGCAATATAACCACAATTACCACCTTGACATTCTACAACGAAACATCTATTTCTGGTTGCACTTGCACTCTGACTTATAATATCACAATATTCAATCAATTTATTGAGACAAGTATCAGAACCTAAAGAATATTCAGTACCTGGAACATTATTTGAAATAGTTGCAGGAATTAAAACCATTGGAATTCTAAACGCAGGATAACATTCTCTTGCATTTTGTAATTGATTAATCGAATCTAAAGCTTCAAAACCACCAACTATAATCAAACCATCTAATTCGTATTTTGAGAAATAATATGAAATTAATCCAATATCTGCATCCTTTGGAGTTGAACGATTTGTACCAATTTCTGAACCACCTAATGAGTTCCAGTTTTCAATATCTAACCAATTTAATGATTTAATTGATTCATGTCTTGCTAAACCTGTAAAACCATTATAAATCGCATAAGGTTTATGACCTCTTGACAGACAATAATTAGTAAATGCAAAAGTTGCAGAATTCATACCACCTGCAGGTGCACCAACATTTATAATTGCAAATTTTTTCTGTTTAGTTAAAGGTAATGAAGGTGTATTAAAATCTGCAGAATTAATTGCAATTAAATATTTCAAATGTTCACTAAATTCTGTATCTCTTAAAGAAATTGCCCTTTTAAAATCTTTTGCATTAATTGCTTCAGCAACAGATTTTGTTAATTTGACAGCATCAACTAGATTTCTTTTAATGATTTTATTTTCGGCAATTCCAATCATTGGAGAAGGAGTTTCAGGGCTTGATGATAAAATTGCTTCAACTGCTGCAATACCTTGTAAAGTTGCTAAGAGTCTATCATAAGCAACAGCAGGTCCACCTCTTTGAACATGACCTAAAGTGGTAATTCTTGTATCTAAACCTAAAGTATCAACCAAAACTTTTTTAACATCTTCACAAGTAATTGGAGCTAAATCATTATTAATTGCACCTTCAGCAACAATAACAATGGTCTTTCTTTTACCTCTTTCTCTATGTTTTGAAATAATTTCACACATATGTTCACTCCATTCACTTCTTGATGAAGGCTTTTCAGGTATAAAAATATAATCAGCACTAGTTGCAATTCCGGCCATTAAAGCTAACCAACCACAATGTCTACCCATAACTTCAATTATAAAAGCCCTTTGATGGGAATTTGCAGTTGCATCAATATAATCAATTGCTTTACAAATTCTATCTAATGAAGAATAAGCACCAATTGTTGCATCAGTACTGGACATATCATTATCAATTGAACCAACAGTACCACAAATATTTAAAAATTTATACTTTTCATATTCAGCTTTGGTAATTTGAGTACTTTCTAATAATTCTTTAATTAATGATGGCCATTCTGATCTAAATAAATCAGCACCAGTTAGTGAACCATCACCACCACAGACAATTAAACCATTAATACCAGAAGCAATTAAATTTTGACATGCTTTTACTCTACCCCATCTTTCTTTAAATTCCATACATCTGGCAGTACCAATGTTAGTACCACCTTGCATTAACCAACCTTTAACATCATTCCATTTCATTTCTTTAATGAATTCAGGTCCACCTCTAACTAAACCCGAATAACCTTCATGAATTGCAAAAATTTTACAATTTCTAGCAATTGCAGTACGTACAATAGCTCTAACATTAGCATTCATACCAGGTGCATCACCACCTGAAGTCATAACTGCAATATTCATAGTTCCTGGAGGTGATGGTGAGTTTTTTGATGAAGCTAAAGAGACAGAAGAATTTGTTGTAAAGACTGATGATAACATTTCATCATTATTAATAAAACCGGTATCCTTGAAAGTTCTTGAACTTGGATTCACAGCAAATGGATTATCCAAAGCAGTAAAACCAATGATTGAACTTAATGGATCAGCAACGTAAACTTCAAATGGATAAAGTATATCTGGTTTTGCTTGGAATGAACAATTTGCAAACCTTAAACTTTCAATAAGTGCTAATATATTATCAGATTTCAGAGAAATTGCAGATTGGAAGGTTCTCCAATCTCTTTTATTAATATGGGACTTCAAATTGCTGAGGTTAGTAGCAATTTCATCCGCCGTTGCCGAATTGGTCGGATCAATGATTAAAGTAATTGAAACTGTACCATTGGAAAGGAAACATGAGTTTGATGAGTTTTCAATAATATCAAAATTTAAAATTGATTGATAGAATTTTCTTGTTGTATTGTACAATTGCACATCCGGTGCATAGAATACAACGGTTGTTGTATCACAGAGAGTCATTGACGGTGAGGGCAATTGGATTGGACTATATGAGGGAGAAGAAATACAATAAAAAAAGATAAAATAACATAAAATAAAACAAAATAACTACAAAAAAACCATCATCTTACATCCTGCATCTTATATCATCATCATCATACATCACACCTTCTCAGCCCACCTCGCTCACTCTCCTCCGACGATTTTCAAGCTGCCCTCGATCCATTTCCCCTGCACGGGCTGCACGCCCCTCAGAAACGCCCGCGACGTCTGCACCAGCTCGTGGAAAATCACCCGCGCTGGCGGGACGTCCCCCTTTCTCCCCACGACGGAGTTCGGATGGATCCTGGCCACGCCCTGGCCGTTGCCGCCCACGCCGCTGCCGCCCACGACATATGTCCCGTCGCCCGTCCGGCCCAGCGTCGCACTGTGCACAAAACACCCTCCGCAAAAAGCCCGCACCATTTTCAGTCGGCGCAGCTCCCACGAATCCGGAGCGCCTGTCTTGCTCCCTGCAACATCCAGGCGGGCCGCCACCCGCAACAACTGGCGGCGCACCTTGTCCACACGGCCCATGGTGCGGTACTGCACAAAGTGGTCCCTGCACCACTGCGACGACCGCCCGCTCTCCTCAAACGCCCTCCAGACTTCCAACAGCATCACGTGGTCTCCGACCAGCGCGCCCACCGTCTTCACAAACGCGTCATGGGCATTTCTGGCCTTCTCCCGCAACTCCCCACGGCCCTGCACGAACACCGCCCCCAGTTCCTCCAACATGGCCACCACCGTCACCACATCGCCCACACAGGCCGCCCCCCACTCTCCAGCGCCCACCACACACCGCGCCAACATCGGATTTGTGGGCACCGCCGCCATCTTCAACCCCACGGCCGTGATTTCCCCCCGCTCGTTCAACGCCCCCCACGCATACAACAGTTCCAAAGCCTTGGCCAGCGCCCGCATGTCTGGCCGGTCCATGAACGGGAACCCGACCAAATCGCCCACGCCCATCGTCAACAACTGCAAAATGGTCCCTGTGAGCTCTGTACGGAGGATCTCCGGCACCGAGTTCTGCACCATGTCCTCCAAGTACGTTCCCTTGGTGTAGAGCCGGAAACACTTGCCGGGTCCCACACGTCCTGCACGTCCACTACGCTGGTCGGCACTGGCCCTGGAACAGGCCACCACCCGCAAGCTGTCCACTCCGTTGACCACCGCCCGCTCCTTCACCATGCCCGCGTCCACTACGTACACCACCCCAGGGATAGTCACCGACGTCTCGGCGATGTTCGTGGACAAAACCACCTTGCGCCCGCCGCCGTCGCCCACGGGCTCGAACACCGTCCGCTGCTGGTCCGCCGGCAACGCGGCGTAGAGCGGACAAACCACCATGGGCCGTCCTGCCAGGCGCGCGGCGCCCTCCTTCAGCAGGCCGGCCACCGTCTCAATCTCGTCCTGGCCCGTGAGAAACACAAGCACGTCGCCGGCGGGCTGCGACAGGTGGATCTGCCACACGGCGGCGATGGCGGCGGACACGTAGTTGGCCTCGTGGTGGGGCGTGTAGTAGATCTCCACGGGGAAGGTCCTCCCTGGGACGTTGAACACCGGCGCCCCGTCAAAGTAATCGCTGAAGCCCTGGGCATTGATGGTGGCCGACGAAATCACCACCCTGAGGTCTTTCCTACGGGCCAGGAGCTTCTTGAGGAGCCCCAACACAACATCCGTGTGTAGCGTCCGTTCATGTGCTTCGTCAACCATAACCACCGAGTACCTGTCGATGTTTTCGTCTCTCATAAACTCTCTGACAAGCATACCATCGGTCAAGTACTTAATGACGGTGTTCCGACTGCTCTTATCGTCAAATCGAACACTGTACCCGACCTTATCTCCCAACTTCGTACCCATCTCATCAGCAACTCTTGTAGCAACCGATATGGCCGCCACTCTACGTGGCTGTGTGCAGCAAATACTCTTGTAGCCCGATTTGTATAAATATTGTGGCAACTGTGTCGTTTTACCTGAACCTGTCTCACCAATGACAATCAAGACCTGGTTGTCTCTGACCGCATCTATTAATTCTCGTTTATATTTGTACACCGGTAGAGATTCTCTAACCTCTTCCATTGACTTGATACGATTTTCCTCTTTCTCTATCATTTCTTCCAGCTCAATCTTTTCTTCGATTTCTTTCATTTCATCGGTAGGTATATCTGGCACAAAGTCAATCATGTTCGATTTTTCGAAAACGTAGTCATACTCGTCCTCTTTATCTAGATCTTTATCTTCATTGCCATTGTTATCCTTCCTTTTGTTTTTATTTTGATCGCCCCTTTGCTTATGTAGTTGGTTTATCTTTGATGCTTGATTGATTTTCAATTCATACCAATCGTCCTCGTCATTGTTTTCCTTTCCTTCACCACCTTGTTGTTTGTTTCCTCTTAATGCGACCAACTTCTTACTCATATCAATCTTGCCATCAGCTGTAATATTGTCGTCAGGAATCACATATGTATGTTCACCACCTATACAAGGTTCTTCATCTAAACTCATTCTATTTCCAAAAAGCATTTCCTCCTCGTCATCACCGTTTTCTTTCTTTTCTCTTCGTTGTTTCTTAGCAATTGAACCGTCATCATCTCTATTCCTCTTCAACATGGCTTCAACATAATGCATAGGATCTTTTGTTAATCGTTATGATGATGATGATTTTTCAAATTTCTCTTTTTTTACTTTCGTTTATGTTGAAAATCAATGCGGGATTATGCACAGCCTGATTTTCACTCACTATCAGATATATGTCAACTTTAAGAATATCGGTATCTATCAGTTCGGCAAAGTTCAGTACTATTATTTACTAACACACACAGCCCTCCCCAAGAACCGTTCTTTTGGCATGGAATACATCCCTCCTTGGTCATCTCCATATATCATTGGTGTAGCAGGGTTAAGTGGATCAGGTAAAACAACAGTTGCACAAGAAATTATAAACTCCATCAATGAACCATGGACTGTTATTCTATCGTTAGACAATTTTTATAAAAACTTGACTCCTGAACAATCTAAACTTGCATTTCAAAATGAATATGACTTAGATACCCCAACTGCAGTTGATTTAGATTGTGTTTATGAATGTGTTAAATCAATCAAATTAGGTAAAAAAACAGATATACCTGTTTATTCATTTGCAAAACATGCAAGGTTACCAAATCAAAAAATTACCATTTATGGTGCAAACGTGGTTATAGTTGAAGGTATATTTGCATTATTTAAACCTGAATTATTGGATTTAATGGATTGTAAAATTTTCGTTGATACAGAAATCGATATCTGCTATTCACGAAGATTATTACGTGATATAATCCATAGAGGTAGAGATATTAATGGGGTTATTAAACAATGGAATTTATTTGTTAAACCAAATGCTATATCTTATGTCTTACCAACCAGATCTAATGCAGATATCGTTATTCCTAGAGGTTCAGATAATAAAATCGCAATTAATCTGGTGATTGATCATATCAAGGATAAATTAAACAAAAAATCAATTGATCATATAAACCATTTGAAAAAATTAGGTAAAATTAAAAATAATTCAAATTCTTTTAATCAACTTGAAATCTTACCAAATACCAATCAATTAAAAGTTATTAAATCAATCATGCTTAATAAATTCACTTCAAATGATGATTTTATATTTTATTTTAATAGAATTGCATCTATTTTAATTTCTTATTCACTTGATTATGTTAATTATATAGCAAATAGAACATCGATTATAACACCCATCAATTCAATCGTCAATCCAAATGATACATTGTCATTAAATGATGAATTAATTGGTATTTCAATCATTAGATCAGGCGATTGTTTTATTCATTCGTTACGTAAAATTATACCAAATGTTAAAATCGGTAAATTATTAATCCAAACTGATGTTAGATCCGGTGAACCTAAATTACATACGAAAAAATTACCAATACTTAATTCAAAACAATCAATTTTATTATTTGAATCTCAAATTATTTCCGGTACTGCTTCAATTATGGCAATCAAAGTCCTAGTTGATCAGAATATTAATCATGATAAAATTATACTTATTTCTTATACTGCAACTGAAATTGGATTACGTAGAATTCTTAATGCTTTCCCAGACATTAAAATTGTTGTTGCTTGTATTGGTAAAATGGTAGATAATAGTTCATTAAATTTAGAGTTAGATTATGAAATTGATAGAAATTTGGATTCCGATTGGTGGATGAATTCTACTTTAATTGAAGAAAGGTATTTTGGAACTATATAATAAATTAATTATAAATATTTTTTTGTTTACATACCAATAATCTTTAAACATAAATAACCAACTGTAATAACAACAAATCCACAAGCAAAACTGGTAGGTATACCAATCTTAATAAATGTTGAAACATTTAAATATTTCTCACCAACACTGTTTGTTAATCCAATTGCTGTAACATTTGGGAATCCACTTGTTGGTAATCCCATTGCACATGAACAAATTAATGCTGTTGAAAAGACTAAAATATTTGGATGTGGATCTGGTAATGTTTTACCAATTTCTTCAATTAATGGTATAATAATCAATGCTGCAACTGTATGTGACACAAATGTTGCCATAATTAGAACAATAAATGAAAATACGGCTAAAATTGTAAATAATTCTGAATTTTCTAATTTTTCTTTAATTAGTGTTGCAATTGTTGATAATAATCCACTAACTGTAACGGCTTTTCCTAATGCCATACCACCCATTGCTAATATAACAATTGTCCATGGATAATTATTAAAATCATCTTGTGATAAGCATCCTGTACTATAGAATGCAACTATTGATAACAATGCAATTTGTCCCATATCTCCTAACCAAGGTTCTAAAATTGATGATAAACACCATAAAATAATTGTTGTAATTGAAATGAATAGAACAAAATATTGTCTCGCATTTAATTTATCATGATTTTGTGTGATTGGTATAATTGTAACATCATTAAATGAAAATGAAAATAAAAGTATAATAAAAATTATAATTAAACAACAAGAACAAACAGGTATTGAAACAATGAACCATTGAATCCAATTTGGTTGTGGATTCATAAATTGTAATGCAACAACATTTTGTGGTGATGCAATTGGTGATGCCATACCAGCAATACTGGATGATAATGCAATACCGAGAACTAATGCTTGTGCAAATTGATTTTTAATTGTTTTACCATTAACTGTTGAATCATTTAATGTGTTTAAAATTGGTTGAACAACTGAATACATTAAAACAGGTGCTGCAACATTTGAAACAAATGCTGAAATTAATGTGGAAACAACCATAATTGAAAACAGAATTGGTTGTGGTTTTTGTCTAACTTTTGATAATAAAAATGTACATGCTAATTTATCTAAATTATGTTTTGATAATGCAGCTGCTATTGTGAAACCACCTAATAATAACAGAATAATTGGTGACCACATTGCTGAACAAATAAATTTTGAGGCATCTGAAGCACTTAAAAGTTCATTTGAGGTAGGATCTTTTAAAACACTTAAAATAACTATCAGAAATGGTAAGAGTAAAGAAGTTGTAAACAATGGTATTGATTCAGTTGCCCATAATAATGAACAACATATTAAAACTGCAAAACAATTTTTTTGTTGAACATCACTGAATGGTGATTTATTCAGTAAGATAATTGTAATTGTTAAAATAAATAGGATTGTCAGAAAATTCAGATTTGTTAAAAACATAGGAATTTCTAATACTCTACCTGCACCAAGTTTAATTTTCCATGGTTTGGCTGGTTTTGATGCTGATGAATCAAGTTTTGCATATGCAGCTTGTGACTTTCTTTCCATACCAATCATGTCTCTCCAAACCGTGTTTCTTTCAAAAACAACCTTTTCACGTAAATTGGTACTTAACTCTAGTTTAGCTTCAGGAATATTATTATTAGTAAAGATGGAATATAGCTTAATAACTTTTGAAACTTTCTCATTCAAATCAGCAAATGTTAAAGTTCTGAACACATAATAATCAGTTTCTAAATGTTTTAAATAATCTTTTTTAATATTAACTTGTAAAAGTTTATCAAACTTCTTTGCTGCTTTACCAAAACCAATCTTGTTTAATTCAATATATGCTTTCAGTTCAGATAAATGAGTGAAAACTCTAGAAACTAATGATTTCTTTTCAGCCTTCAAAGCTTCTAAAAATGTGACATGGAAGTCATCATCATAAAATAGTGTTGGAATTGATTTATTTTTTCGAAGTGTTAATGAATCAATGTCATCAATTGCTTGATCTGCTCTATTTTCTGATGGGAATGGTGGTGATAAAATCGGTGAGGCAATTATGTTATCAATACTATCATCAACAATATCAACATTATTTTCATCAGCATCATTATAAATTTCATCTCCTTCTTCTTCATTACCAACATTATTTGCCTGTAAATCATAAATATTATGTTGATGTGCGTGTTCTAAAACTAATGTTTCATAATTTGGTGTCAATTCATTTAACAATTGTCTTAAAGTTTGTCTAACTTTTTCGTCACCCTTATCGAATGGAAATTCTAGTTCAAATTCAATAAATTCTTTAAACATTAAAGTATATTCTTTTAATAAAGTTTCTTCTTGCAATTGATAAAATTTATCAATTTTTTCAGCTTCTCTATCTAAAGATTGGATGAAAATATTTGTTGGATTGGTTGGATCATTTGGATCTAAAGTGAACTCAGGTTGTTCATTATCACGTTTACTATTTAATTCTTGAACATGTTCTCTTTGCAGATTATATGCAACTTTCTTTAATGATGAGTAATTAATATATTTCGATGACCATTCAGGAACCGAATTGAACTGTAAAGAATGTGAGAATTTCATTTTATTGTTTCCTTTAGTGTTGGTATTTTTATTATTTGAGAATTCTTGTAATTCAATGTCTTGTGAGCAAATGTCTTGTGAATTGTTAGTTAGGTCTTTGTTGATATTAATATACGGATTTTTGAATATTTGAAACAACTTGAGTGTCCATAAGTGAAGCGACTATCTATGGTTTATCAAATACAACTCTAAATAGAGTGTTTATGTCTCTTCAAACAAAAAAGATAGAAGAAACTGAACAAAGAAAAGAATTAGGAGATAATGCACAATTGTGTAATTTTAAGAAGGCAGCCAAGTGTGCACACATCCCTTCCGGATTGGGCTTGCGCAGAATTTGCGTGGAAAAAGCAGAAAAAATGAATACAATAATAAACGTGGAGTAGTATTATTATTATTAGCTTACAGAAGTCAGATTGAATGAATTCTCAGTCAATTTTCAGTCAATTTTCGGTCTTTGTCCATTCTGATTGTAACAATGTCGGTGTTGACTCTTCAAACGTTTCTGGGAAACCACGATCTACAGGCATTACAGGACTATTCCGCACAGCTTTTATCAGGAATTGGAGGTTATGAAGTTTTATCAAGTAATAATGAAGAATTAACTAAATTGAATAATTTGTTTGTAGATGTCTATCAAATTTTAAAGCCATCAATTGAACATTTCAGATTGAACAATCAAATTCTAGAAAACAATTCTGCTATTTCAGACAATAAGGATTCTAACCATGTATTATCATCAATTGAAAAATTTAAACTTGATGATAATGATATCAAATTATTCTTGAATGCAATTAATGAAATTGAATCAAACAATTGGTTGACTTCTGCAGATGCTAATGTTTCTGGATTAGCTAAGATTATTTTATTATACATTTCCATATCTATTTTAAGCAATACATGTAATGATTTAATTGATTCAACATTGACTACATTGAATGATATAAATTATTATGACTGCATATTATCAAAGAAGTACTCCGTTGTTTTATACTTTATCCAAAATCTACCTTTAAATATTTATGATTTTTTGAGAAATTTGAATCTAAAATTAACAAACACATCGGCAAGTACCAATTCTAATATAATCATAAACGTTCCAACATGGGTGCCTGACTTTTTCGAGAATACATATACTACTCTAGTTGAATGCATCGAATTAACATACAGGCTGGTTAACAAATCAATTGAAGGTTTTATTACATCACCAACAACATTCTTATTAGAAAAGAAAAATACTTCAACATCATACTTTAAAACATTTTGGAACTCAACATTTAATATACCATATTATTATTCCAAATTTGAAATTGAATCAAAGAGGAAAAATTTAGTTAGGTTACAAAAGAAAAACGTTACAAAATTAGGATATCTATTATCACATATGACGAATTACGAAATCAAAGATAATGAAATTGCTATTGATATTTCAATAATTAGACAAATTTCGGACTTGTTAAATAGTGATAATTATGAATCAAGTAGTGAAAAGTTTGAAGTTAAGTCATTATATGATCTAATTCATGATGGAATTCCACACTTTTTGTCAAAGAATAGACAAATTGAAATCAAAAATAGTAGGCCATCGTATTTTACGAGAAATTGGCCAATTATCATCCCATCAACGCTATTTGTTATTTCATATGTACCATCAACATTCAGAAACATTAATTTATTATTAGCGGATAGTCAAGTCAGATATGAATTTTATGAATACTTGGCAAGCATTTTCAATTATGCAATTGATACAGTTGGAGCCTTTTATAAAAACTGGATTATTGGACCTATTAATAATATTTTAAATACTATTAGACATGATGATAACTCAAAAATTGCAATTATGACACAAAAATCTCTTGAATCTGATTTGGATTCATTAGAAAGAATGATTATTGCATATGCAACGGATTCGAATGAATCTTCAACAATCGATATTAGTAAGTTACAGGAATCTATCAAGCTAGGCGATATGACATTGATCATGAATGATTACGAAAAGGATCTGAAAACCCCAATTAAGTCAATTTTAATTGGTGATATGCTACGTAATATAATGATTCAAATCCAGAAAACCAAAGTTGATGGGTCATTGGCATTGAATGGTGTTGATAAGATTTTGAAAAGTCAAGAATTAGTTTTCGGCTTTGTGGCTGCATCACCAAGTTTATTGATTTTATACATGATTAAGAATTCCTTTATGAGTTGGTATAATGGTGATAGTAATAATTATAATAGGGAGGTTGCATCAATTGAACTTAAAGGAAGGATTTGTAAGAGCCTCGGTATAATTGAGAGATTAATTGATTTCATAATTATTGGCGAAAGGAAAGGCATAAAGGGGAATGACGACTACTACAAAACAGGATTGCTCTTTATTGAAGTTAAAAATTTGAAAAGATTGGCTAAGGTTGTCTTACCACCGTATATTTACAAGAATTTCATCAACGATCTTGATGAAATTCTTGATCAAAACTTGGATACCGAATACAAACTTTTAGCAATCCAACGTATCTGGAATGTATATGGCAGATATTTTAGTTAATTGAGGAATTTCATTAGTGATTATAGAGTGTAGTTATATAGTTTTTTTCGTAAAAGGGAAAGAAAAAAAAGAACATGAAAATGTGAATGGTACGACTTAGAAGCAGGGAAGGTATGTGTTATGTATTATGTATTATGTATTATGTTATGAACATATAGAATTTACAATTCTACTACCGATTGTCGCACCCATACCGAAAATAATAGAGTCGAACAGTCTACCCAGACAGGCTTTAGCTGCGCCGCCACCGCCACCGCTTTTGGATGGTTGTTGTTGTTGTTGTTGTTGCGGATAGTTTTGAAACGCATTGTTACCTTGCTGATAGGTAGGTGGTTGCTGCTGGTAGTAAGGCTGCGGCTGCTGTTGTGGCGGTGGCTGCTGCTGGTAGTACTTTTCGTTAGACATAGCAATTATTAGAACTGTGTACAGAAAGAGGAATTAAAGAAAGAGAGAAGAAAAACAGGACAATAGAGTACATGAAGAAGACAATGCTGGGGATCAAATTAAATCACACCAACAGGGACCGCACACTGGCCCTGTCCAGGTGCACGGATGCGTTTTCGGCGGTGGCTGCGGTCGTGGACGTTGCGGTCGTAGGGTGGGACGTCTTGGCGGAGGCAGCCATCAGTGTTTCCTCCGGTTTCTCCTTCTCCTGGACCTGGGCTTGGGCTTGGGCTTGGGCTGCTGGGCTGCGATTGCTCCCTGGGGGTGGCAGGTCCTCGAGCTCGTCCACCGTCATGTGGAAGTCGGAGAGAGATGTCTCCTTGATCTCGTTGTACACCTCGTTGTGCACCGGGTTGTGCAGTTCTTCCAGCTGGTGTTCCTTGTACATGTCGGTGACGTTCTTGTTCATTTGGAACGCATCCTTGGCAAAACATTTGAGCGCCTTCATCAGCGTAAATCTGAGTACAAAAACACCGCCGATAATAACGAAGATCATGTATCTGACTTCACTTTTATCAGAGAATGAGGCAGAATCGAGTTTTTCATTGGTAAGGGAAACTGCCTTTTCAACATAGCCACCAACAAATTCACTTGTAGCTTCAACGTATGGTGTAACATACGCTTCGTGTAATTTACAGTATTCGACCAAGTATGATTTGATTGGTTCTTGGTCAATGATGTATGCACCCTTTTCGGACAAATTGTCATAGACAATCTTTGCATATTTTTCGGCGAGTGCAGCATTTTCAGCAACAGTGGATTCGATTGACGGATAGTTGTTTAAAAATGTATGAACGTAAACTGATGCTTTTTGATAAACTTCGCAAAATGTCTTAACTAAGTTACTATTCTTGATAACCAAAAGAAGTTTGTTGGATTCTTTAACTTCTGGTTCAACATGGAAATGGTTTGAAACAATTTCGGAATATTCTTCAACATATGGTAAGACAGTATCTTTCAAATGCTCAGTTTGCTCTGTGATGGTCTCAATTATTTTTGAACTGCCTTCGATAAACTTGGCATGGTTGTAATAATTGAAAAAAAGAAGAGAGATAATTACCAAAAGACCGTAGTAGAGCGGTAACAGTGGTAAAGCCATTTTCGGTTGATCAAAATGTGATTTGTCGTAACAGATACTGCAAGAAATGAGCTGAAACAGCTTACAATAGAAAAAAAGCTGTTGAAAAAAAGAATTATTTTTTTTTTTTGGAATTTTAAACAGTTTCGACGAATTTTCGTTTTTTTCCACTCTTCGCGGGTCGTTTTCACCTTTAAAGTTTCGAGCAAGAGCACCGACTGCTACAAAACCACAACAGACAACCAGGTTTCCAACCAGAAGGCCTTTGCTATTATGAACAATGGTGCAGTATTGGGGACAATATTGTTGTTAATAGAAACGTCACTACTTGTAGCATCCTGTGGTGTTCTTGTAGCTAATGCTGTTCCTGCGTTAAACTCATTTTTGAAATACGGGAAAACCTTACAAAGGGAAACACCATCACAGTTTTTCAGTATTTACGTATTAAAACAGTGGTTTATCCACTTTTATATTCTGCATACCTGTCTATCAATAATTAACCTCAAGTTAATATTATTCCATGACTTTCATTCATTCACGGATTTAAAGTTGATTTCCATAATCAATTTACTACAAAGTGTACGAAGATTATACGAATGTATTTATGTTTCTAAATTTTCTAAAACTGCCAAAATCCATATATTCCATTATATAGTTGGAATATTCTTCTATTCAACCATAAACATTGTCCCACTACTAGAAAATATACTCGGAAATGCATCTCCAATTGGTAAATTCAAGTCAATCACATTCTTTATATTGTACATTTACCTCTCGTTTAATCAATATACGATACATAAGATCTTATCAAATCAGAAAAAATACACCCTGCCAAACAAAAATTTGTTCAAATTTATTGTATGCCCACATTATTTCTACGAAATCCTAATCTATTTGTTGATATTTTCAATCAAACCATCAATCTCATTTGCTTTAATTTTAGGTTGGGTTGTTATAAATTTATCAATATCTGCAAAACAATCATTCATGTTCTATAAATCGCAAAATGAAGTTTCTAACAAACAATATAAAGTCATCCCATTCGTTTACTAATTAAATTACACCATGTGTATTTGTATATACAAGTTTTTTTCTGTTTCTAACTATTCTACTATTCATAGTATTTAGAAATACATAATGATGCATTTGTTCCACCAAATCCAAAACTATTAGTTAATGCGTTCTCAATAGTTAATTCTTGTGATTTATTTGGAACATAATCAAAGATAAAATCTTGGTCTCCGTTATCTTCATCATGTAATCCAGGTTCATCACAGTTCAGCGTTGGTGGCACAATGCCATTTTTTATTGCCAAAATTGTAAAGATTGCCTCAACTGATCCAGCTGCACCTAATAAATGACCAATTTGTCCCTTATTAGAACTGATCTTTAAATCTTTGTTTTCATTTGCAAATAACCGTTTAATTGCAAAATTTTCAGCTCTGTCACCCAGTGGAGTTGATGTTGCATGTGCATTAATATATTGAATCTCATCTGCTTTTAAATTGGCCCTTTTCATTGCCATTTCCATTGCTCTCTTTGCTCCATCACCATCTTTGCTTGGTGTTGTAATATGTGTCGCATCACCACTCAAGCCATAACCTTTAATTTCTGCATATATTTTGGCATTTCTCTTCAATGCATGATTAAGTTCTTCTAAGACCAAAATACCGGACCCTTCACCTAAAACAAAACCTGATCTATTTTTATCAAATGGTCTTGACGCTTTACTTGGATCATCATTGTAACTTGTTGTTACACTCTTTGATCTGGCAAATCCACCCAATGAAATTGGATTAACTGCAGCTTCTGATGCACCACAGACAATAACATCCGCATAATCATCATAAATGAATCTGAAGGAATCGCCAATTGAATGGATTCCTGTTGCACATGCAGTTGAAACAGAATGATTTACACCTTTCAATCCATATTGGATTGATACATTACCACTTGCCATGTTTGCTAATAGTCTAGGTATAAACAATGGTTGAATCTTTCTATATCCAGAAGTGTTAAAGTTGATAGCATTATTAACAGCATCATCAAATGACCCAATACCTGATCCAATACAAACACCTGATCTAATTTGTTCTTCTTCGTTCAATTCACTTGGATTCCAATTTGCATCTTGTAATGCTTCCTTTGCAGCAACTAATGCATATTGTATAAATGGTGAAAATCTACGTAACTCATGTGTTGAAAAATGATCTAATGGATTATAATAGCCCGCAGGTGTTTTTTCAGAACCTTCGTAAGTTGGTATTTTACCAACAACTTTTGCAGGAATATCTTTGTATTTATCAGCATCTTTTAGTTTATTTGTGGACACAATACCGGATTTTGACCCAATTAATTGTTTCCAAGAATATTGTGCACCTATTCCAAGTGGCGACACAACACCTAAACCAGTGACAACAACACGTCTTGTTTGTGCCATTGTATCTATTTGATTTTTAAACAATACTAGACAATATTTCTTCTCCTCATTATTGCTTTGTATGATGTAAATGTGAAATCCTCAATAAATCTCGGTGTCAAAAAAAACCTTGAAATGATAATAAAAAAATTTTCAAAAAATTTAATTTTTCACCCTTTGAAAAGATTACTTTCGTCTTTGATTTAACTGCTCAACCACAACAAATAACCATAATGGCAGGTGGTGCACAACTTAAAAAACTTAAGGAATCCCTTAAAAATGCTGGGTTATCAGGACAGTCAAATTTTGGCAAAAATAAAAAGAAAGGAAGAAAAAATGGTTCTCAAGATAAACTACGTAGAGATGACAAAGAAAAAATTTTGAATGAAATTAGAGAACAGTTCAATCCATTTGATGTTAAAGTTACCAAAAATAAAAGAGCTGATGCATTACAAAAGAAATTAACTGTTGGTAAACCAGGTATATCCAAGCAAGTAGGTGAAGAAAATAGACGTAAAGAATTTGAAAGTAAAATGGAAAGAAAAGGTAAAGCTGGTGGTATTATCGATAGAAGATTTGGTGAAGGTAATAATAAATTAAGTGCAGAAGAAAAAATGTTGGAAAGATTTACAAGGGAAAGATTATCTAAATCCAATAAAAGTTCAATGTATAATTTAGAAGATGATGAAAATATGGATTATGCTGAAGATGGGGAATTTGGTGGTTTAACACATCTAGGTCAGTCATTATCTGGTAAAACCTCGGATACCATTGATGATGATGATTTTTTCTCTAAGAAGAGAAGTATTTCTGCCGATGATTATGAAAATGATAATGTTCAAAATCCATTAAAAAAGAAAACCAAAGCAGAAGTTATGAAAGAAGTCATTGCAAAATCAAAGAAATATAAACATGAAAGACAAAAGACACAACTGGAAAACCAAGAAATGGTTAAAGAATTAGATGTCGATTTCGAAAATGTTATGGATGAAATCAGTATAGCAAATAAGGGTAAAGTTGAAAATAATGAAAAATCTAAATTTGATGTTGATTATGAAATGAAAGTTACGGAGGCAAAACTTGATAAGAGAGCAAAACCAACAGATAGAACTAAAACTGATGATGAAATTAAGAAGGAAGAAGATGAAAGGAAATTAGAAAATGAAAAGAAGAGACAACTTAGAATGGAAGGTGATGTTGAAGAAGAAGAAGTTAGAGAAGGTGGTGCTGTTGGTGATGATTTAGATGATGATTTCTGGAATGGAAGTGGTGATGAAGAAACAGGATTTGAAGTTGGATCACTTGTGAATTCTGATTTAGAATCTGATCCCGAAGAAGAGAATTCTAAGACTTCTGAAGGTGAAAATGAAGAACAATCTGATGATAAACCAAAGGAAAATATTATTACTATTGGTAATAAGAAGATAGTTGTTAAGCCAAAGGTATCACAGGTTAAACTTACATGTCCTAAAACACTCGATGAATTTAAAAAATACATTACGGCTGGTGAATATGATTCCACTGTTGAAACTATTAAGAAGGTTTTTGAACTCTATCAACCCAAACTTGCAGAAGGTAACAAGGAAAAATTAGGTGTTTTTACAACTGTATTATTGGAATACTTATTGGAAGTTTCAAATGAATCCGTTGGCTTTGAAAACAAATCATATGTAAGGCTAATGGATTTCTTAACACGTTCAATCTGTAACCTTACAGAAAAATATCAAAGTCTTTTACTTGAATCATTCAGAAAGCACCTCGAAGATTCACATGAAAGGTTACTTTCACAAGATTCAACACAGTTCCCATTACAAAGTGATGCAATATTGTTCACCTTAATTGGACGTACGTTTTCTACATCAGACAAGTACCATTTAGTTGTTATTCCAGCACTCTTAGTTGCCTGTGAATCTCTAGAATTCATGAAACCTGAAATCAATAAAACTGATTTATTTTTTGGTATTTTCTTATGTGATTTATTATTACGTTATCAACGTATATCACAAAGAGTCATTCCTGAAATTTATTCATTCTTGCAACGTGTATTATTAGCAATTGTTTCCAATCCTGAACAAATTGAAAATTGGGAAAAAATACTTATTTGTCCAACAAGACCAAAAGGTACCAAATTTACACGTGAAATTAATACGGAACTTGCTAATGATGATGTTAAGCTTTCAATTTCTAAAATGTGGGAATTATCTAAATCTACTGATGAAAAGGATACCAAGACCTTCATTGATTTTATGCTTATGAAAACCGTTAGAACTTTAGATGTTCTCATTACACAAATGATTAAAAATACATTGGCTGCGCCGGAATTAACAAGAACTTTCATTCCAATTTTGCGTCATTTAATTAAAACTATTAAAAATACAAATTCAACAATTATTAATGTCACCACAAAACTCACAAACATTAATAGAATTTCAAATGAAGAACGTCGTCCATTAAAATTACAATCACATCGTGCTGTTGGTATTGCACAAATTACACCAAGATTCGATGAAAGATTTAATCCAGATCGTAAATCTAAGCGTTCAATTGATATGGACCCAATGGATCCAATCGCTGTTAGGGATGAAATTAACAAATTGAAATACCAAGTTAAGGAAGAACGTAAACAAGCACTTAAAGAACTTAGAAGAGACGCTAAATTTGAAGCAAGAGCTCAAATTGCTTCTAAGAAGAAAGAATATGATGACTATCATAGTAAAATGGCTAGAATTTATAATTCTATTCAAACTGAAGAAGGTACCGAAAAGAATAAATATGAAAAGGAAAAGAAGAATCGTAAAAACAGAAAATAGAGTATTCATTCACTTTCCAAGATATAAAACTTTTTTCTGCTATAAAAATATCCTGTGTATTCTATAAAATTAACTACAATGCTAAAGCAAAAAAATCATTATTTATGTTTATAAACTTGATTTAGTAATCCTAAAACCCCACCGCTACTAATGTTACTATTGCTTATGGTACCGTTGCCATCAACTTCTTCAACAACTCCGTCATTTGAAGGACGATAGTAATTTTGACCTCCAACATAACCCATTTGGAAACTTTCACCGAGCATCACACTATTACTCAAATCATTTGCATAATTGTTTATGTTATTTTGTGGATATGATAAACCAGCAACAGTTTCTTCCATTTGATCTTGATACAAATTGTTTGCCGCTGGAGTTTTATTATTAAAAATAGCTGATTTAAGTAATGCGTTACTTTGTTTTAGATTTCTTTTTAACAAAGTTTGTGTTGGATCCTTAAAGGTTTTAACTGGAACTTTACCATTTGTAGTTTCTTCCTGTTTGAGATTTTTTCCATTACCACCATAACTTTCAAGAAAATAAATGTAAGATTTCATCATTTTATTATCATTATCATCAGTAGCATTCGTCATCGTTGGTTTTATGTGATCTTTATTTTCATCGATATCAAACATAGCAAAACTACAAACATAACCAATTCCATCCACATGAACACTATAATCTCTAAAAAAATCAATGATTTTATCTGCTGATTGTGGTAATGAAAAATATAAAATATATGGCAAGAATAACAAACTGCACAATTCTTTAAAAATCAGATACAATTTTAATTGATACAGATCACAAAATTGATTTTTAATTTCAATTGTATGATATCTATTATCCCATGAAACGGGTAAATAATGGGTAAAATTTGCAACTTTTTTTAAGGAAACTTCAGGATTGAAAAGATATTTACTATTGCCATTAGAAATTGAATTTTTACAAACTGTAAACAAGGCACCCAATGTTGACATATAAAATAAAACTGTCCTACCTTCAGTTAATTCAAAATTAAGAAAGTTTTCATGATCAATAATTGTGAAAATGACCAAAATTGTAATAATAGAACCTGTAATAAATGATATAAACTTAAGAATAATGTTTGATAATTCCTTTGGAAATTGATTCAAATAATCATCAGCAAACTCAATTGATAGATTAATTCTTTGCTCAAATAAATGTGGTAATTCGTTGTACTCTCTCATTTTCCATTTTGCATATGGTGAATAACTTCTTGCATTTAATAGACCTGGGTTTGTTTTAAAATCATAAAATAACTTCAAAAAATAATAGAGCAGAAAATATAACACTAAAAATGGTGTTAAAAATATACTTAATAAACCAGCAATTCTAAATCTTTTCCTCAAATTTATGATTAATGATAATCTATGATGTTGACTTAAAACTTTACCTTTCAATTGACCTTCATCATTAAATAGATAATCAAAAATACAAAGTTTTAAATTCCATTCCATTGTTTTTGTTAAGAAAGTTGAATTTAAAATGGGCACTTTTAAAGCTTTATTTAGAATATTTCTATTGAATATTGCAATCATATAATTTTCCTTTCTCATTAATCTATTTGCAATATCATGGGCATTCAATTTGATTTTTGATTTTAAATCATTTTTCTGATTTTCATTTATTATTGCATTTGTATTTTGGTTTTTCAAAATAAGTATTTTCTTAACAATTTGTGGCCATGAAATTGTCTGTAGTTCAGAATCATCAATATCCAATAAATAATTATAGAACAATTTGATTTCTTTTAAATCAGATAATTCTTTATAACAATTTTTGATTCTTAAAGCTAAAATAAACAATAAAATATAATAAAATATTTTTTGACTCAAAGGAATCTTCGCATAACATTTACCATCATAAACCTGTGATAATTTATTAACATTTTCATTCATTAATATTGAATAATCAATACAGTTACCCATAAATACAGTTAACCAAATAACAAAAACAATTATTATTAGATCACAAACTCTAGATAATGTAATACATTGCCATCCATTTCCAATATAATAGTCATAAGCATCCGTAAGGAATATATCAAGGTTTGTAACGTTTGCCCACATCCATAATGCTCTTTCCTTTGGAGGTAATTTTCGTGCATTAAAGACTTGTCTTTGAATATTTTCTTGATTTGGATTTGTAGATGGTTTGGGTCTATTATATAAAAATGTTGGAGGTGCTGGTTCAAAAACTGAATTTTCCATTGTTTTATTGGCAAATTTTTTTGCCTTTTCACTTAAATTATTAATTGTTGGACCAAATGCTCTTTCTGCTTCTTTAACTTGAAACATAACCGATTGCTCAATTCTATTCAGAATTGTTGATTGATTGGCATGAGTATTTGTATTATTATTCCTATTGATTTGGAAGAATGAATTTTCGGGGAATTCATCCTCATTGATGTTTAGTTCCAATTCCATTTCTAATTCTTCTCGTATTCTATTCTTTTCACTTTTAGACATATCCTGTTTATTACTGTTATTGTGGATGCGATCTTGATTTAATGATTTTTTTATCAATTCTGGATTTGATTCGTACTCATCGCTTTCGTCTGCATTGGATGATGATTCGGAGCATGATGATTCAGAGGACGATGATTCAGAGGATGATTCTTCACTTTCCGAATTGAAATTGATTGATAAGTTTGACCGTACTTTTTTCTTTCCTGAACCATTTGATTTTCTTCTATTATCATTTGAATTATCACCAAATGAAATTTCAGACATCATCAGATTCTTCACCTTTTTATTATCCAAATAGGAATATGTATTTGAAAATTGTAATTCTGTATTATCATCATTTAAAAATGGGATAGTGTCATTATCAAGACCAATCGTATTAGCTGAATTATCTCTCCGTTTTGAATTGGAATTGGAATTAGACAAAGAGGTTCCTAACACACGTGAAAGAAACGTATGCTTGTTATAATCTTGACCATCTGACATGTTCGCATTCGACGTATTTAGATAAGTTATTGAATTACTAAACACAGAATACAATAGTACAATGAAATTGGCAGAGCCTTCAAAAAATGTGTATCTAATCCCGTTATCAAAACAGTGGCAAATTTTTGGGGGGGAGGGAGAGAAAAAAAAATGGGGGCGATCGTCGCACTTTTTTCAGAAATTTTTAGCTTTCACTTTGAACGAATCCTGCTTCTTTTTCAAAGCGATGAAATTAGAAATTATGAAGTGATGAATGAATCAATAAATAAAAAGGAAATTGTATACCCAAACCTCAATATTCCATGACTACATTTGTCAATGAATTGAGAACTGCCATTATTGGTAAACAAGATATCAAACTTGATTCTCCAACCGATGGTAAAGATATTAAATTAAATGAATCAAATTCAATTACTATAAACAATGATAAAACATTTGATTTAAGTGATAAGTCGGGATTTAAGTCAAATGATAATATTGGATATGACATTAGAACTGTTTATTTTGGGTGGTTGAACAAAGATGTTAGTGTAACTGATTATATTTCAAAATGTGAAGAAAATTCAATTAAAGTTATATCATTCATGGAGAGAACTGATTTAATATCTTATTTGAAGGGTGATATCAACACATGTTCATATTTGGTAGGTGGAGAAGAAAATGTATTATCAAACGATGTTGAACCATCATCAACAACAGCAGCAACTACAACCACAGAAGAGAATATAAAGAAACCTGAAGTTGAATCTAGGTCAAATACAACTGAAAAATCAGTGTCATCATCAACAGCAAAAACAGAAGCAACAATAGCAACAACCGGAAAAATATCATCATCATCTAAAGTAGCACCATCGTCATCAGATAAACAAAAGAGCAAAAAACGTGTTGAAGAAGTTGAAAAGATTGATTATAAAGAATCAAAAAGACAAAAACTTGAACAAGACCCGTTATTAAAATGCATTAATCTTCACGAAGTTGACCTCATAGATCATGATAAAGCTTTAAGAGGCACACAAAAGAGTAACGATTTTGGCAATCTTATTAGAGAATGTGAGTATAAAATTGTCCGACCATTGAAAGCATCATCCAGTGCCTCATCAGCATCAGCAACATCCAAATCCAAAACTGCAACAGTTTCATCGTCGTCATCGAAATCCAAGTCAAAATCATCAACGTCAGCAATCTCAAGTAATGACGCATCATCACTTTCGACAATTTTACGTAAAAAGGATCCAATTATTATTTTATCACCATCTGCCATTTCTATGCTTACAATGAACAACGTTAAATCATTTTTACAAGATGGTAAATTTATTGATCCACAAACCAACACCACCAATGCTGTTGAAAGTTCAAATATGGTTCAAATAATCAGACAAAGTAAAAAATTCAACAAAAAGATTAAATTTGTAGTTGTCAACAACGTTGAGAAATTTTTCGTCAAACCAGAATACTGGGATAGAGTGGTTGCGATTTTCACAACGGGACAAGAGTGGCAATTTAAAAATTACAAGATTAATAAGCCAAATTTGTTATTTCAAACAGTTAAGGGATTTTATGTCAATTACACAGGTGATATAGTACCAAATAATATAAAGAATTGGAATGTTCAAGTTATCAGTCTTGATAGAAACCAAAGGTTTAAAGATAGACAAATATCTGAATTCTTATGGGAATCTATCGAACGTTTCATGTTTTCGAAAGGTTATAAATAAATAAATTAGTAATTAATTGAGTAATTGATTAGTTAGTTAATTAATTATGTAAGTAGGTGTTGAATTATTTTTTTTTTGTACGATTGATATTTTTTTTCTGTTTTCGCTTCGGATATATTTTTTTTCTGTTTTCGCTTAGATGTATTTATGCAGCGCTTAATCGGCAGAAATTGCAAATTTGCCCTCCCATAAATTAATTTGCTACCAATTAGTAATGAATTGTATTAAAAATAATAAAGCAAGTCAATTATAATTAAATAAAAAAATATATACAATAACAAAACGAATGGAATAAGAATAAAAAAATAACAATAATTTGCATTATAAAAATAATAAGGATGGGGAGAAGGGGAAAAATGTGTGAAGAAATAAAAAAATTATAATTAAACGGTGTTGATAATATAATAATAGTAACAAATGGTTAAATTGTTTGACACCAACTCAATTGAGTTGATGGGGAAATAAATTAACCATTATAAATGATTAAGGTATCTGCAAAAAAAAATAAAAGTATTTTTTTTTTGGTTTTTTTTTCTGTTTTTAATAATCATAAAGTAAAAACCGGACCTAAACTTGAGCCATTGTTGGGACACCAGTTCTTGGGGTCTTTGCAACGGAAGTTGAGAAGAAACCGTTCTTTAAAACATTCATTGCTTGCATGATAAGGGAGAATAAGAAAACAAAGACAGAGAAGTATAAGAAAGCAGTGGAAGCTTGTGCCTTTCTACATCTGTCCTTTGAACCTTGTGTAACTTTATTTGCGTCAAGGTAGTCTTGGTTGGAACAAGAGTGGGTTCTTGTTGCAACTGCTAAAGCAGTGGCACCTGCAAAGGTGAAGACAAAGTTCATGAAATCTAAGATAGCTAATAAAATTGGAGAAGCTAAGAATGAGACAAAGAAAGCAACAACACCGTAGAAGGTGGAAGATAAGATACCCCAAGCACAAGCAAAGACACAGAAAGAGACTTGTGGGTTGTGACGGGTGACGGTGGTTGCCGCCAATGAAGCGGTTAAACCTAAGGCAATGGTTAAAAAGATAAAGTTGATTGTTCTGAGAGTAATATCACCGTAAGATAACATGTTTTGTGGATATAAGAATTGGATATTAGGTTAATTGAATTGAATCGAATTGAGTTAATCCAAGGGAAGAAAGAAAGAAGAAAAGGGAAGAAGAAAAGGGAAGAAGAAAGAAAGAAGAAGAAGAAGGGAAAGGCAAGGTCAGACAAAACAACAGAACGGACAACACCTTACTCCCTCCCGCAGGCCAACCACTCCCTATATACCCTCTCATGCCATGCCCTGTCCTATGCTTTATGCCAATCCCACACCCCAATCGGGAAAGACGTAAACACGCCCTTGCGTCCTGTTTCGGAACCTCGCCTTCCCTTTTCAGAACAGCTTACCCAGCTCGACACCGCCCACAGCCGCCAGAACCGCTCCAATCTCCGTGTTTTCCACACTGCCCCCCAAGGTCTCTCGCAGGTACGCCAGACCCTCGGGTCTGTTACAGTACCCGTAGATGTTCACATCTGCTGCTGTATGTCCGTGTGTGGACCATCCAATCCGGGCCCGGCTCGATACCATGTCCTTCAAGTACTCAACCACCTCGCTACCCGCATTCACTTCCTTAATTTCAATTAATTTTCTCATTTCCATCTCGGTTTGTTCCTTATTGTCATTTTCTTCTTCCTTATTAAGCAATTGAAGAATCGTCTTCAATTCATGTCCTTCGTAATCTAAAATACCTAAATCGTTTTCTAATATCTCCTCCTTGATGTATGTCTTCAATTCATCCAATGTCAGCTTCTGCTTGTGATCTATTAAATATTCGTTAATTTTAAAATTAAGATATTCACCTGAATGTTTAGCATTAAATAATACTTCCGGATACCAAAGATAATCGGGATAATCGTTTGTAATTTGTCTGCCAATATCAACACCACCAGTTTCATGATCACTCGTACTAATAATATATGTTTCAACTTCACTATTCTTAGCAAATTCAATTACTTTTTCAAATGCTTTATCATATGCTAAAATTTCCCTAACTTGTGCATGTGCATCATTATGATGTCCTGCATGATCAATTCTTGACCCTTCGATCATCAAAAAGAATCCTTCATCTGAGTCCGCAGTTTCTCTTTCTAAAATATTCAATGCTGTAACAGTTTCTTCGTATAAACTTGGGAATTTGTTCTCATTTCTATCAATTTCATATGGAATATTGTAATATGCTAATAATGATAAAACTGGTAATTTGATATCTTTATTTAAACCTAATTCCAATTTATCAAATTCTTCCTTGTTTAGGGAAACCTCCCAACCTTCCTTAATTGCATAATCAATCAAGTTAATTTCGTCATTTCTACATCCGTTAACATCCGATTTAGGTAAAAATGAACATCTACCACCTCCAATCATTAAGTCAACTACACCACCATATGTTGCATTGATACCCAATTGTTGACTCGCAATCAAATCTTGCATGTTTCTAAAATTAACATGGGCACTAAATGCTGCTGGTGTTGCATCCGTAATACTGGTTGTGACAACTAGTCCAGTCTTATAACCTTTCAACTTTAATGCTTCTAAAATTGTACCACATGGCTTTTGAAATGGATCAACTGCAATTGCTCCATTGTATGACTTAATACCGCATGAAAATGCGGTTGCACCTGCTGCTGAATCAGTAACTAATGATGAAGAAGATCTTGTTCGAGATTGTCCGATTAAATATTTATCAATAACTAAGGTATCATTATACTCTAAATTATTAATATATTGATTATACGATCTAGCCATATTAAAAGATGATGGTCCTGTACCATCAGTAACCATCATAATAATATTTTTCTTCTTTGGATTTTTATTCATATTAGAAGCACCATCATCATTACTATTAATGAGTGGGTTTTCAAGTTTTGATTTTAAATTATTGATATAACTGATATCACCCCTTTGGTAAGCATGAACATCTGTGATGCAAAACCCTAAGATCAGTAATGATAATATAGAGAACAAGGCTATTAAATTTAGTTTAAAACCACTTCTAGGGCGGCGATTTGTTGTTTTTTCTAACATATGCGGTGTAGTGAATGAATGATACTTTAAAGAAAAGAGGGCAAGAAAGGAATAAAGGAATAAAAGAAAAGAAAAGAAAAGAAAAGAAACAACAGAGAAAACGTGTTGCCTTCTAAATCAAATCATCAAAACCATGGAAAATGATGACACTCGCTTATCATGCGCCCCCCTTTCACCAATTTTCAATTCGATTTCCTAATTTATACAAATTATCTATCTAAATCACTAATCGATTAATTAATGCCCCCATAACTGTATTCTTCTGGAAGTTCTTCATCCACAGAACCTGATCGACTTATTCCGAGAAATTGCAGCCTTTTATTACTCACATAATATGCCTTACTTTGAATTAAATTATCAACCACATAATACTGAAATACATTCATAACTAATGGAAAGATAAGGAGAACAAATCCTACTTGAACATTCGGATAATCATCAAAATACGACAATGCCCAAACCGCCAACCTTACTAGAATTGGGAAACTTATAAGTATCAGATAAATTGCCATTTTCATTAATGCCAAACTAACCAGATAAATAAATAGCTGTTTCAAATAATTGGTAAATTTTGGAGGATTCCCATATTCACCTGATTTAATGCCATCCACATGACATTTAACAATCAATTTACTTAATAATAAAATGAAAAAGTACAATATCGGTATTCCAATGGTTGTATCAAATAACAAATTAAGGAAATAATAATCACATGGATTATCCCCAATTTCCTTTGGTTTTTTGATCATTTCAATAAATAAAATTTTAACCTTTAGTTTGGATATTATACTAAGAAACAAATTCAAAACATGTATGAAAGATGCTCCAATTACTTGCTTAGATACATCATAAATCCAAATAATCCAAGGCCTACGATGTGGATATTCATAGTATCTTTTCCATACTAATGAACCAATTGCTAACATTCCTAGTAATCCTTGTACACTTAACCCTACAGGTCCTAGCAACTGGCATTTATCATCATCACCACTATTTTCCAATGACCACATGACCTTCTAACAGGCAATAATATTATCCTTCTATATTTAAAACTTAAACAGTGAACAGCCTCCCATATATTTAAGTTTTTAGATTAAGGGCTGTATATTATTTATTTTTTTCTCTTATTCTGAACTTTAAATTTTACATGCACGTCGATCGACCCGTGCCACAATTTCCATACAGAAATACTGGTGACCTGATCGTTTTTCCACAATTTGATCCACCTTCACCTTTCTTTTGCCTAGTTCTTTCCCTTTCTTTCTTTACCAATTATCATATCAATATTTAAATAATGGCTGAACCAACTAAACAAGAATGTACGTATCTTTCCATTTTTTCGATACACATAATTCATTGAATACTAACATATTTTCTCAAATTATTCAATCCCACCACATATTACTAATCGGTAATTGCAGGAGATGAATCATGTTCATTTTTAACTTTAATTTAGCCAAACCAAAACCATGTTGTGTTTGTAAGGAAGAAAAGTCTGCAAGAGATGAATGTCTTTTATTAAACGGTGTTGATTCACCAAAATGTGAACCTTTAATCAAAGCTTATAAAGATTGTATGAAGGGCTTTGGTTTTGAAATTTAAACCTAACTCAAATTACAACAAATTATTCATGTACATATTATAATAAACTCTAATAGAAGTAGACACAATAGAATGGAATAAAATAAAATGTGTAATATTTTTTATAAAGGCGATTAAAAACCATTTTATTTATCAAAAAAAAAATACAACTATAAATATTAATGTTATACCGAAATTATATTATTTAAACTATTCTAAATAATCCGCAACTAATTCAACAAGATTCTCTTCTTCACCTTTAACAATGTTTTTCATCATAACACCCTTCGAACTAACCGCAAATTTAATAACTGATAAAATTTTACCTTCAGAAATACTCTTACCTGCTAATTTTAATGTATGATTTTTCCCACTTGTAACGATTCCACTACTTTCAATTGGCATCATAGACATTGTCTTGATTAATTTACTAACAATTGATTGTAAATCAACGGTATCTTCACTGCCTAAGTTATAAACTGCACTTGATTCATACGATAATTCGTCCCATAATTTTGTGAAATTATTTATATATGAAGGTATAACAAAATCACCTGGTGTCAAGGATAAATCTTCGATTTGATATTCATCAGGGAAACCTTCTTCTGATTCATCTGCGTCAACATCTTTTGTGATATAGGATAATGAATTGTTCATTGTTGTTAATAAATATTTATCATTATCTAAATCACTTGGTCTAGAAATTGAAATATAAACTTTACCCTTACTGTTAGGTTGTAGTTTTTCAACTGGTAATGTAAATTCTTCAACATATTCTTCATTATCAAATTGGGAAATAACATTAACATTTTCTAAAATAATATCATCCAATGTATTTTCGATATTAAATTCAATAACAACGTGTTCACTAAAAATATGTTTAACTGCAGTAACAACAAATTCGGCCTCCTTTTCAGTTAATTCAACAGGTGATGAAGAATGTAATAATGAACCATATTCTCCAATTTCTGGTAATAATGATAATTCGTTTTGGTAATCTTGTTGTAATAATGTATATTTGGTAATATCTGAAATTTCATTGGTGGTTTCTTTAATTTCTTCATTACTTGATGATAATGAATCTTCGGTAACTTCATTATTGATTTTGCCTAATAATTTTTCTTTTAATTCAAATGCTTTGTATTCTTCTTCTGTCATTTTTGGAATTGCATCAATAGCGAATGCTGATTTAAATGATGCTTTATCAGGGTTGTTAACATATTTAGTTAATTCTTGTTCTAAGATTGGTAATGAATATTTGAATTGTGGTTGTAAGTATGATTTGGCTTCCTTTAAATCATTGGATTCCAATAATTTTAAGGATAAAACTGCTCTATCTCTAACTTCATCATCAACATCTTGTAATGATCTTTTTAATAAAATTTTAATACTTTGATTTAATTCGTTATCATTAATTAATGCAAACTTTGATAATGCAATAACTGCAGATGATCTCACAATTGAATTTTCTAAAACAACTCTATTATAAATATATCTGACATATGTTGATGGGTTTTCAGTTTTTGGGCCTTCATTACCTAATAAATGTAAAATTCTAACAGATAACTCAGTATATTCACAATCTTCAATGAATTCACATAACATTTCTAATGCAATACTCTTGGATTCAGGAATGAATTTAATTATATCAAAAATTGCTTCAACAATTGAATTTTTAAATGTAAATCCACCTTCTTCTCTTAACGTATCATTCAAAAATGTTAACATTGATTTATATTTAGATGGGAATTTCAGTGATAAAGTTCTAATTGCATCAATAACAATAACTTTGAATTCATCTGAGATTTCGTCCATGAAATTAGAAATTGCTTGAATTAATCTATCAACACTTTCAACATTACCTGTTTTCAACAAAGTTGTAATTGCATAAGTTGAAATTGATCTACTTTTATCACTGATTAATCTTTCTAATTCAGGATTACATACACCAATTAATTCAGAATCTTTAACTGCAACTTTATTTAAAATTCTGACAGCTGCAAATCTTGTAACAGTTCTTGGAACACTTAGCAAAGATTGTAATGTTGAAATGGCATGCATCTGTTGTTCTGGAGAAAATCTATTGGAGTGATTTAAAATTAATTTTGCAGCTTCTAATTCAATCATATCTGATTTATTTGATAACCAACTAATGAATAAAGGCCATAAACTATTAACAAAATTTGGTTCATCGATAATTAATTTTTCAACAAATCTAATCATTTGGATTTGAGCTAATGAATTATTTAAAGATTTTCTTTCAGTTAATTGTTGAATCATTTTAACTAATGACATTTTATCAGTATTTCTAAATTGATATAATAAACTCAATGCATGGTATTGATAAATAAAAGTTGAATTTGGAACTTTATTGTAACCATTAAATTCGTGTTGGGTAAAATTTGAGGTTGGGAAAGATTTATTTGCAGTAATTGATTCTTGAATTTCATTAGCCCATCTTTTAACAACTTCTTTAGCAACAGGTAATAAATGGTAACTTGAAACTAAGGCGGCAGAAGAAATTGATTGATTTGAATCAACTATACAGTTTTTAAACAATCTTTCAGCTGTCTGGATTGTTGAACCATCTAAAACTCTTGATAAAGTTCTAACCGCATCAGGCTTATAAACTGCATTGTTTCCTTGGATATCCTTCATAATTGAAGCTGTAATCATTAAGATGTCGTTAGAAACTGCACATAATTCTTTAATTGCTAAATAAGCAATCTGTCTTAATGATGGATCATCATTGTGAAATAATTTAGAAATTGAAAAGAATAAATTAGTACTTTCCACGGTTGGAAATGTTTCACCTGCATAAAACAGTCTTAAGAATCTTGAAAGCAGCTTACGGCATTTCTTTGCTTGAATTGGACTTGCATTACAGGCTTGCAAACACTCTTGATACACAGTCATTTTGTCTGGAAGGACAGAGGCATCCCCATCCTCATTCTTCTTATATGAATGTGTAGACATACTGATTGAATAGTGTTCGTATGTTCAATTGACGAATTTGAAACAAATACGGTTCAAAGTAAGTCGAATCAAATGCAACTTGTCAAACACCAAACGAACAACAACACTCGTCGCCAGCTGGCCATTCGAAAATCAGAAATTAACAAATTCCAAATTTCATACACCTGTTTCCCAGAATTTTGTTTTTTTTTTCCCAGCGTCACTCGTCGCTTCTGCTTACGTAAAAATTCAATTCCTTCCCTTCTATACAATATTACGGACTACACACTAAGATTCTTCAACAACATTTGGAGACTTTGTCTGGCACTCTCATCTTCCTTCAAAACCAGCGCAAAGGTATTGTTCTTCAACTCGATTGGAAGAATATTCTTCAAAGTGTTTCTAGCTTCCACATTATCAGTTAATCTTAAATAACATCTAATTAAATGTCTTAAAAGTCTTGTAGTTGGTTGTTCAACCAATTGTCTAACCATAATGCCTAACACCTTACTAACCGCATCGAATCTATCATAAGTTTGGCAGATATAATTTAATCCTTGTTCATCTAATAAAATTTTTTGGACAATAAAAATAGCAACGGTTTTGTTTAATTCTGATGATGTTTCCATAATTTTTAAACATAACGGAATAATTTCAGTAGTCAATAAAAATTGAATAACTTCAGGTGTGTCATTTTTAACAAGTGCGCCAATAACTCCTAAACTTGTTAAACGTAAGTATTCAAATGGACGTTGTTTTGAGGTTGTATTCAAAAATGGATATAAAAATAACGGAATCTGTGCTAATAAAAATGGACCTCTGGTTTCATGATGTGATGCAATACATTGCATTAACGCTAATGCATTGCAGACTCTATTTGATGCTTGAATGGTTAAGGTTGAAGGTGAGAGCATTGAATAAACTGAAACAACCTCAGCCAGTAAACATGACATGACACCAAATGAATTCCATAAAACTAATGCTAAATCATCATATAACTCTCTTTTTTTACCTAATTCCAGTAACGCTTGTTCTTTGTTTGGTCCATAAGTAAATTCAGTTATCCATGAAAAGACCATTTTGTCATTAATCGATGAGTTGATATTATTGATGTTAGATGACGAATCGGTATCTGTATGTTGGGATTCTGATCCCAATGATGCAGATCCTGGAACAGACCCCTGTTGCATCTGTCTAAAATGCTCCTGCTGTTGGTTTTGCATTGCTCTAGGGCGTAATTTTTTATATAAAAACTCTATAAATGTGAAACAATATTGACATTCAATATGTACAAAATCATGCTCTAAAGCTCGTTTCCCTGAAAAACTCAAAAATCAAGATTCTTATTTTCTCACATTTTAAAAAAAGATTCGTTATTTGTGAACAACTCATTAGAACTTAAATATACATAGTTATTATATGGAGGTCGTGTACGTGTATAATTATATCATAAAAATGATTAGAAAAAAAGCAAAAAATGGGATTAAAAAAATCTATAAAGTGGGGATCATAAGTGTGATTGAATTTATTTGGCAACTGAATTTTCATGAATTTCATAATTAAATTTAATTCTAGTTTCATCAACATATTTCCAGATTCCACCCTTTGGGCCTCTAATCATAACATCCATTCGTGCTTTATCTACAGGATCTTCCTTATCACCAAGCCAAATATCTCTAACGGCTCTAAAACCAAACTTTTCGTAAATTGGGAAATTTACAACGGATGAACTTTCAAGATATGCATTGGCACCAGCTGGATCGATGAAATTACTAAACATGTATTCAAAAACTTTTCTACCATTACCTTTACCCCTTGCTGCTGGTGTTGAGCCGAGATAAACTAAAGTAAAGGTATTAATACCATCTGGATCACAATCCATGATTTCATGGAAACTGTCATGTAAAACTTTAAACATGACACCAAAAATTCTTCTACGACCCTCAGCACCTGTATTCCAAGCTAATTTTGCAAAACCTGATCTAACTAACGTTAAGTAATCTGTAACTTCGACATTTGGCTTTTCCCAAAGTGCAACAGTTTCAAAAGTTTCATTATTTTCATGATTTTCACCCTTAACAGCAACCGCAACACCTTTCATGATATGAGATGTAACGTAAGCTTCATACAGTTGAATATCTATTTGTTTTTTTCTTTCTGGATCATTTTCTAAATGACGAGATGTATATCTAGCAACATCATCATTATCAAATGATTGGTATAGTGTTAAAGCTGCCTTTCTGGCATCTTTTAATTCTAAGATTTCAACTTTACCCATTTGTGTCCCTTACAGTCTTTATAAATATAATATACTCTTAAAAAGGCCCAAGCATTCGGTTAACTGTAATCTGACAGCCAGGGAATCCCGTATCTTTTATACACCATCCTTTTTTTCTCTTTTCACTATCTGCCAACACCTTCCGTTTTGGGAACAGAAACAGATTGCCGCGGTTCCAATCTTTATCATATCGTTGAATCGTCTCCACTTTCCTATTTGAAATATACATATTTTATGCTTACACCATGAATTACTACCGGCGTTAACAGGGACGTTTAAGCGCAGTATCAGAGGTTCTTACTCTATATTGATATATAAAATTACATATTAAATCCTAGTTTATCTAAGGGTCATTACCTTTTGCATGTACTTTTCTGGTTCTGTGGATGTACCGCCGAAAACATTATTTTCCTCAGGTATTGGATCAAACAATTTCCAAAATTTTAGATTTTCATCTGGTGAAATTGTTGCCAACATTGTACCGTCCGGGGATAATTCACTATTAAGAATACGATTACTATGTGCATCAATTATTACTCCAGTTTTTTGAAGGCTTGGGTAACTGTATACTGATATCTCATTAGTTGGTAACCCATGTGTTGAAACAATTTCCCTGCCAACACCATTCGAGTACCCCCAATGTAATGAAGTAACTGGTGTTTCAGTTTCAATTGTATTAATTCTTGTACCGGTATTTGTATTCCAAAAATGTATCTTTTTACAGGATAATCCACCACCTGTTGCTAATAAATTCAATTGAGTTGGACACCATGCAATGGCTTTAACTGCTGCATTGTGTGCGGTTTTTGTAAAAGTAGGGGTTGATTTTCTATAGTCCCATATATTAACTAAATTATCATTACCACCACTTGCAAGCTGTAAGCCATCACTTCTCCATTCTAATCCACAGACTTCTGCTATATGATTGTCTAATGAATTAACAATATTCTTTGAAATTCTAACATCGTTGTTCAAAATTAATCCTGATTTTGATCCGACAGTTAGTAGATGATTATTCCAACTTTGAGAAGATATTCTGACATTACCACAGTTTGTAAGTGTACGAGTATTCTTTTGAGTTTCACTATCCCATATTTCAACATTACCATTTTCTAAGCCAAGTGAAATATGTATATCATCTGATGACCATTTAACTGAGGTGATGATTGAATCACATGAAGTAAGTAAATTAACAGATCCATCATTTGCATTCCAACAATATAAATCATTTTGCAAAGCAATTGCTAAAATATTATTATCTGACCATGAAATCAAATTAAGGTAAAAATCGTTTATTAAACCCGGTGCATCTAAAACTTTAACTGGGGTGGTTGGTATCTTTTTCATTCTTTCTTGGGCTACAATTGTTGAAATCATTTGTCTTGTTTTAAATTTACAATTAATTGAACTTGAGTTATGAGATGCAACCCTTCTCAAGCTGTTTTTGCTTTCAGGTGGCACAAGTTGGAATTGTAAAATTCTTTGCCCAACTTCAAGACCACAAGCTTCAGCAACAGTATTTTGGTAAATTTCAGATCTTTCACTTTCAATTCTATCTGAAGGTAATGCAAATGAGGGCAAAGATTTTGTCTTTTCAATTGTTAATTTACCGGAAACGGTTTGACGTGATGGTATAAATCTATCCATAAGTTCAGTTGTATTTGTACGACGTAATTTTCTAGTTGAGTTTGCTAAATTTGTACTCGATTTATTTTTATTTGGATTTTTGAAAAATGTATTTTCATCACTATCATTGCTTGAAGTTAGACTGTTTGAATCTGATCCACTACTTGACGGTGTCTTGTATTTCTCATTGAAAAAATCGCCAAATGTTCTATTTCTTTGTATACTTGATCTTCTTGAAGTAATGGAAGATTTTTTATTAGGTGATTTCAATTTTGAGTTCCAATCAGAATTGACAACATTAAAATTCGGTGATAAAATGCCATTTGAGCCTGCAAAAATTGAATTTGTACTTTGATTAATTAAGTTTGGGCTTGTATTTCCAAATACTGATCTATGATATTTTGGGGTTCTTAAAGGTGATGAAGGTTTTTTTGGAGATGCCATTTCTACTTGTATTATTGATTGATGCTATGTGTATTAATGTCTCAAAATAACTTAAGATTTTTGCTGTGAAGGACGTTATTTGAAACTGATCAAAAATTGATGAATGTTGATAAGTGATATTAAGGCAGATTTAAAGTTGAAATAACTATTTGACTATTATGAAGAAAAAAAAGTAGATTAAAAGAAAGCAAGAAAGAAATAGGAAATAACTAAATTCAATTTTAAATTTAAGTGACTTTTTTGGTATGAAACTGTTAGGGATGACGAGTCAAATACAGTTAAGTATTGAATAGTAAAGACTTCTTAGCTATATATTATAGGTATTGAGAAACCCCAAAAAACCTAGAATGAGAACGAGAAAAAAATGGTGTGTTGAAACACAAACAACTGGTATGCTAGGAACCAAACTACAAAGGTTTTGCAATTCAAAATAAAGAAAGAGGAAAAAAAAGATAGAATTCAAATCAAAAACCCAAAGAAGAAGGAAAATTGAAACTGCAATTAGTAGTTATTTACATTTATCCTGAAGAGGCAATTTCCCTATGGATGGATAAAAAAGGTGACGACGCGTCGCTTTTTTTTGTAAAAATAGAAAAAAATGAAAAAATCAGAATGCGTCACTCAATATTTCTAATTTTATTTTCCCATGTTACAATTTGCAGGATTATCCGACACGTTTGCCGTCTCGGCCAACTTAATTTTGATAGAATCTTGATTATTAACTTTATTAGAGCCAAAGCCCTTTTACAGAAGAACTGGTAATTAATGCAGTTGTTGAGTAATAGTGAAACTCTTTTTTGTATGTTAAGCGTTTCAAGTGCTGTACCCTAATTGGCTCTAGAATTGAACAAATAAAGGAGTGAAAATAACAAGTGGAACAATTCTCGGCGGAGATGCAGCGAAGGAATCTCTCAAAACTGCGGCAAATGAAATTGATCATCCTATTGTCCACGGCCTAAAGCATTATTTTAGATCCAATTTCCTCCGTAAGCTCCTGTTTAATAATGCAGGGAGGGAGTCTGGAGGGGGATTGGCGCATGTAGATAGGCATAGGTAAGCTAGAAAAAACTTGTAAACATCAATCAAAACAACTACAAAATTGATTGAAAATAATAATAACCACTGTCAGATGGCCCAGCACGCTGGACTATTGCGTGGGCGTCAGGTCCCATAAACCTGGCTGGATTATTGTTCTAAAATTAATTACTTTTCCTCTCTGTTAATACGCAATTGGGGTATAAATATCACTCCGCTCCCACTTGTATTTATTTTGAATTGCTCTCTGTTCCAATTCTGTACTACGTACAAATTCTAGCCAACACACAATGGGTCTTTTCGACAAAGCTAAAGACAAGCTCAACCAAGCAAAACAATATTATGATGAAAATTCTGATCAAGTAGAGGGTTATGAGAATAAAGCCAAGAATGCTTTTAATAAGTTCAGGGGTAACAACGACAACTCTAACTCTGATTCTTACGGTAATGACAACTCTGATGCTTACGGTAACGACAACTCCAACTCATACGGTAATGACAACTCCACTTCATACGGTAATGATAGCTCCAATTCATATGGTAATGATAACTCTAACTCATATGGTAACGACAACTCTAACTCATATGGTAATGACAACTCATACGGTAATGATTCGTACGGTAAGAAGAAGAAGAATGATTACTCTTCAAACGGTGATTCATACGGTAATGACAATTCTAACTCATATGGTAATGACAACTCATACGGTAATGATTCGTACGGTAAGAAGAAGAAGAATGATTACTCTTCAAACAGTGATTCATACGGTAATGACAATTCTAACTCATATGGTAACGACAACTCTAACTCATATGGTAATGACAACTCATACGGTAATGATTCATACGGTAAGAAGAAGAAGAATGATTACTCTTCAAACAGTGATTCATATGGTAATGACAATTCTAACTCATATGGTAACGACAACTCTAACTCATATGGTAATGACAACTCATACGGTAATGATTCGTACGGTAAGAAGAAGAAGAATGATTACTCTTCAAACAGTGATTCATACGGTAATGACAATTCTAACTCATATGGTAATGACAACTCATACGGTAATGATTCGTACGGTAAGAAGAAGAAGAATGATTACTCTTCAAACAGTGATTCATATGGTAATGACAATTCTAACTCATATGGTAACGACAACTCTAACTCATATGGTAATGACAACTCATACGGTAATGATTCGTACGGTAAGAAGAAGAAGAATGATTACTCTTCAAACAGTGATTCATATGGTAATGACAATTCTAACTTATATGGTAACGACAACTCTAACTCATATGGTAATGACAACTCATACGGTAATGATTCGTACGGTAAGAAGAAGAAGAATGATTACTCTTCAAACGGTGATTCATACGGTAATGACAATTCTAACTCATATGGTAATGACAATTCTAATTCATATGGTAACAACTGTAACTCATATGGTAACGATAATTCCTATGGTAACAACAACTCATATGGTAACAACTCTAACTCATATGGTAACAACAATTCTAACTCATATGGTAATGACGACTACTAATTAACTTTTCCAAATATTTATATTTTATATTTACCAATTTATTTAGCTATTTAATTTATTTTTATGGTATAACTCTGAACATTTCAAATAAAAACTTTGCTTCTGCAACATGATTTGTAATTCTATAGTAACAACGAAAATTGTAATAAATTTTGTGGTGTGACTTTGGGTTACTAAGGTATTCCGATAGAGCATTGGGAGATAGGTCTAATAATGTTATCTATTACGAATAAACTTTTACTAAAATAACTTACTGATGCAATTTCGGCCTAAAGTTGTTCTGTATCTGAACCAACGAAATTGTTCTAAAGCCAAAAACTACAATATGTGAATAGCTATATTTACATACTTGCAAGGACTTCCGAAACAATCATTCTTCTTATCCACTTCGGGGACCAAAATGCAAAATGCGAACGAGAGGAGTGAAGAAAAAGTCGTTACTAATATATTGTAAAAACTACTTTAGCTATTTATATCACTCTTTCCATTTATTTATTCGATGATGTTTAGATCTGTTAACCGTATGACACGTTTATCAACAATTTCGAAAGTCAACAGTAATTTAACAAGATCAATACATATACCGAACATTAAACTAAAGAATTCCACTAACTATTACAGTACAAATATGAAGTATACTAAAAGCCCAATGAGTGAAGAAATCAAACCTGGATGTAAATGTTCTAGTAAGGAGGATAAAGTTGAAAAATCTGAAAGGGAAATGGGCCCACTTGAATCAGCATTAGATCATAAAATTAAAACTGAATTAAATCCAACCATTCTCACGATTAGAAATGATTCTTGGAAACATGCACATCATAGTGGTATGAAAGGTGCAGAAAATGTAATTGAAAGTCATTTTCATGTTACTATTGTAAGTGATAAATTTTCTGAACCTTCACTAAAGGGTGCACTTGCAAGACATAGATATATATTTAAATTATTAGACGATGAAGTTAAAAAAATCCACGGTTTTCAAGTTGTTTGTAAAACACCAACTGAATGGGAAAAAATTAATGAAAAAACTATACCAAGAACATCCAGTTCACAATATTTTCAATAAATATAATGTGTACATGTAAATAGAATATTATATAATAATCCGTAGCAAAAAAAAATTCACATTGAATCGTTTATAAAAGGAGAAGAAGAATAACATATAATAAAATACAAAATTAATAATAGGTCTATAAAAATTGAAATATTTTACCGAATTTAATGTTCAGATTCTTCAACAAAAGTTTTATATTGGTCAACATCTAATAAATCACCTAAAGATTCAACGTTATCAACCTTAACCTTGACAATCCAACCTTGACCCATTGGATCGGTGTTAATGAGTTCAGGACTTGCGTCTAATTCTTCATTAACTTCAACGATTTCACAATCAACAGGTGAGTAAATATCACTTGCAGATTTAACACTTTCAACTGACGAAACAGTTTCACCAGATGCAATTTTTTCACCAATTTGATGAGATGGTAATTCAATAAAAGTTGCATCACCCAAAGCATCTGCTGCGTAATTGGTGATACCAATGAAACCGGTACCATCAGGGTGAACAGCAATCCATTCGTGTTCATTAGTGAATTTAACAACTGGTTCAGCGGAATATTTGGAAACGATAGATTCAGGATTTAATTTGAAAGTGGATTGTAAACGGGTTGATAATTTAATAAAATTAAATTGTTTGGTTGGTTGTTGTGATAAAATTCTTAAATTACTTCTAAGTAAAGATCTTGCAAACATTTTTGTTGATTATATGATTAATTGGTTGAGTTTAGACCTGCTAATTAGTTGAAGAAGAAAAAAAGAATGACGAAAAAACACAAAACACAAACCTGGAGGTGTGCTTTTATCAGGGAGTACGTGACAGGACTCTGCCATGACATAGAGGTGGGGGTAGGGACAAGTCAATATGAAATTGACACCGGTCAGACAGGGTCGGCACCAGTCAGACTGCAGCAGAAGAGAAGTCAGCCCCAACTTTGACTTGTTCCCTATCTTAGGGTCGGTCGACTGGCGTATAAAAATAACACTATATTTGGTTATTTTTTTAAATAAAAGAAAAATCTATTATAAAATTATAAAAATGTTAAAAGTAATGACACAAAAACATAGAAACAAAAAAAATAAAAATGGAAAGATGGGAATATAAATGATTTATAAATATGCTTAAAATATGAGTAGCAAAAAAAAGGGAGAGGTAGGTAAAGAGAAAAAAAATCAAAATTTAATGTATAATAATCTATATAATAAATATGAACTATGAAAAACAAACATGAAATGAAATTTATAAAAGTCAAAATATAATAATTGGACTGAAATGTGTATATGAAAAGTTTATAAGTAAATAAATAAAAAAAAATAAAGTTGTTTATTAATTTTTGTTGTTTGAATTTTTATCCCAAAAGTTAAAGTTATCATTTAAATTATCTATTAAAAATGCTATCTGTGGTATGGTTTCTGAGATTCTTGAAAAAAAATCAATTGCAAATCTATTAATGAAAAACTTTTGATTGTCCGATAATCCTTTAACTAACTGGACGCCTTCTACTGCATCAATATCTTTAATTTGTTTATTAAAATTATGTAAAATTAACTGATCATTACCTATATCTATAGTTCGATCACTTTTGAAATAATTTTCTAAAATTGCAATTTGTTTAAATTCTTCTCCTAATGATAACCCCCATTTACAACTTGGATTTAATAGCCTACAAACATTTGAAATATCTGCACATTTGATTAACAGGCAAGCTAATAATTTGAAATTATCAAATTGATATTGCAGTTTATTAATTTCTTTAACAAAATCATCATGTTTAGCCATATCAGTTGCTAAAACTGAATTATCAACGATATCAACTAAATAAGATAAGTCGAAATTTTGAATAGTAAAATTATTTAACTCAATTGATAAATTCAAAAATGGTAATAAGATGTTTTTAAACTGAAATTTATGGAATTTTTCTAAAATTGAATTATTTTCAAAAGTATCAGATAATGGAGATTTGACATTTGATAAGAATAAATTGGTTATACCTGGATGACCAATATCATGACCTAAAGATGCCAACAAAAGTGAAAAACAATCAAGATCAGTGATTTTAAAATTAGAATTGTTTGTTAAAGAATTTAAGAAAACATTGGCTGCTTGTAAGACATCGATTGCATGTCTAAAATTATGAAATGGATTACCGAGTCTATAATTATCTCTAACAAAGAAAAGAAGGGATTTTAGATTGTTTGCATTTTCAACTTTATTATATTTTTTTAATATAAGGTAACCAATTTGTAATAGTTCATCTATATTAAATTTAAAGGCATTAAAATCCCATTTAATAAATGAACTAATTAATTCATTATCATCAATATTCAAATTTATCAGCAAATCATCGTATATAATTTCTGTGGATAATAGTAAAGTAAATAATGATAAATCATCATCAGAGATAGGGGAGAGGTTCAAATAATTTGGCATGGAATTCAAATAGGTTGAATTAATATTGTTAATTGGAAATCCAATCCATGAATTAACTCTAAGTAATCTTGAGTTTATATTATTTTGGATAATCGATATATCATTACTTAGAGGAGTAACGACATCATCAGATAGAATGATTGGATTCAAATGAAGAAATCTATAATGTATTAAGGAAACAAATTTTTCCTTTGATAGGTTGTTAAGTGAATTATTTGAGTCACTAAATTTGAAATCGGGATGTATGTAAATGACCACCGTATAATCTATTTCCTTCTCAGAATCAACGATACTAACTCTGTCGACCGTTTTGGTATCCATATTTTGTTGCAGAGAGAAGTTAATCGTGATCAAAAGATGTTCTATTAAAGTTTTGATGGAAGCAAAACCAGCAACATGAGTGGAATGAGGCAGAAACGTTTCGGCAAAACCCGAAGGAATGGTGTTCAGCGTGTCGCCGAGGAGAAGCAAGTCATTAAGCATGGTGCCTGTACAGTGAAGATGGAACCAGGAAGAGACCCGAGATAGAAAAGGCCAGTTAACAAGAGCCAAACAGCCAGGTAGTGGATTAATCTACTAATTAATTAAAGAGAAAAAAAAACAGAGATGCAACGCACAAAACAGTCTGTGCCAGATTTGCAAACCGAAAAACGTAAGCCATGGAGTGGTAATTATTGATTTTCTGGGTTGCTGCATGATGCGTTGCACCGTTTTCATTGTGCGCCCCACTGTGCTGCGCCATCTCCGGCCGACTGTCCCACTTTTCGAACATGTTGTTCCCGCCCAGGGCGCGTTATCCCCTTTAGGTCGCGGGCAGCGGGCGGGCAGCGAGACGGAGGCGAACAGAAACAACCCCAACAGGGAAAAAACCGCTCCAGACAGCAAAACACAACAAAAAAGCGAAAAACCGAAAAAAAACACGGCGCCCGTTGAACCCGCGCCTCGGGCTGTGCAATCGCCTCCAGTCACGTGAAAACGCCGATTATGCCATATTCGGCCACTCAATAATACATCTCTTACTTACAGTGCTTAGTTACATCTCCTACTTACATCTCTTACATATCGGCATCAGCATCGGCATCGGCATCGGCATCAGCATCAGCATCTGGTTCTACATCGGCATCGGCATCTTTACATGCCGTAGTGGTCCCTCACAAACTTGAAAGACTTCAATAACTTATTACGAGCCCCCACCGTGCCGACACCCAACGCGTCAAGCGCCGTATCATCCATTTGAATCATCTCTTTCCATTCCAAATGTTGCAATTTATCCGTGTACTTGTGTAATCTTAATACTTTCAGCCATGCTGGAATGTCTTCAAGCAATGCTTCTGATGTAATATCTCTTGGCAGGTTCGTATTACTGTTGATACCTGATGTCGATTCTGTGGTTGCTAACGATGCGGAATTGTTAGCTCCGGCCAATGGACTTGATGTCTTATCATGATCATTAATATTGCCACTTTTGCCATGTGGATGATTGTTATTAGATTTATTATTATTATTAATACTATTGTTGTTGTTGCTGTTGTTGTTGTTGTTGTTGTTGTTGTTGTTATTAGTACTAGTGTTATTATTATTATTATTTTTATTGTGGATAGTAATATTAACACTATTTAATCCCCCTTTATTAGAACGAATACGGTTATTTGGTGGTACTGAAGAACTTTGTGAATAACCCTTCAAATGATTATAATTGTTATTATAATTATGAATATTACCACTATTATTACCGTGATTGTTCATACCACTCATATTCAAATTACCATTAATACTATTATAATTATTGATGGACATATTCATGTTTGGAATAAACCCATTCATGTTTCTATTTTGTAAATGTCTATTTCTGCCACGTTCTTCTTTATTACCAGCATTATTGTTATTAATTTTATGAGAATCAAGCATTGTTCTGCTATTAATAGTATTTAATGAATATTGCAATTTGGTGTCTAAAACAAATGAATTATCATTAACTTCATCATATAATGCCATGTCTTTAGGTAATTGATTATGATTATTTGGGAAAATTGGACTCATTGCACCATTGAAATTATTATAAATCGGACCGGCAGATTTAGGTCTTTCAATTGGTTCAATCATACTATTTAATCCTGTTTTAATAATATTTGGTATGTTCAATTGTTGTGTTTGTGTTTGTCCTTGTGATTGTGGTTGTGGTTGTAAATGCAATTGAAGTTGTGGTGATAAAACCCTCATTGGTGCAGGCTTATAAAGAACACTATCTGATTGATTAATTGCATTATTATTGTTATTTGAACTATTGGAATTATACAAATCACTTGTATCATTTAATATAGAATCTAATGTAATTGGTACATTATTTGATAAGTTATTATTACCAATTGACAAAATTGGTGAAACTGGTCTTAAATGATGAGGTAATGTAGCATTAGCTGATAACGGAGGTGAAAATGCAATCGACTTTGAAGTATCATCTAATTCAATTGCAGTTGAAATTTTATCACTGATAAAATCAATAACATCTTTTGATTTGATTGAATCAATAAATAATCCAATTGCCGTCTTTTGTTCTTCATCATTTAAATTCTTAATCCAATTATTAAATAATTGTAAATCATTTGTATAATTTTGTAATAATTGTTCCGTTTTAGGTTGAAATGCAGGAATATCATTCTCAATCCCATAACCTGGTGGCGGGGATGATACAATGCTTACATTTAAATTTGCAAAGTTTAAATCATTAACAGGTGATGTAACGGTGGCCAAAAGTGGAGACAAAACATTGTCTAAATGATTATAGCCTGAACTGTTGTTGGAAGAATTCGGGTCAAACGCATACCTAGAAGCCGGAGGCGATAAAATAGCCATTGTATGATCAGGAACTGATGTAATGAATGGGGATTTACTTTGAGATGGTGACATTAGACCCTGTTCTTGAACTTGACCTTGACCTTGGCCTTGCGCTGGTGTTTGTGCTGGTGCCTGTGCTTGACGTTGACCTTGTTCTTGGCTGTTGCCCTGATTTTGGCTCGGGTATACACCCGTTCCATTCCCTTGTGGAAGAAGCTCACTATTGGAACCTTTGGCAGATTGAGAATGGAGCATGGTTTTGGGGTGCCGGATAGGACTAATAAAAGAAGAAGAAAAAAGAAACAAATGGCCATCATCAAATGGTTCGAAGAAATGTTCTAAAACATAAAAAAATGCCACCTCGCACTTAGCACATTCTGATGCCACCAGTTCTCAATTTTCGGCTCTCAAAATGAACATCTCTAGAAATGGCATTAAAACTTCCTAATCACTTTATCAATATCTGTTTCAAGAACCCTCTTTTTTTCGATCCTTTCCTTAACACATATACACAATGTCCTCTCAATCCGGTATCGTTCCCTCCGATGCACTGGTTGCTTCCTTCCATGCTTTTACCACTTCCAATGATAGGGCAATTCTATTATCTATCGATCCAAAGACTTTAAGTCTCGATATATCCAAAACGATATCCGGTACATCCAATTTGAATGCTGATTTGGATTCCATATCTGAAGATGTACTAGATGATGTTACTTGTTATTACATTGTCTTAAAATATAAAGATGATAAAAGTAAATTTTCATTTATTTCTTATGTTCCCGATAATGCCATTGTTAAATCTAAAATGCTATATGCAAGTACCAAAAATACATTATTAAGATCACTAGGAAATGATGTTGTTTTCGACCCAATCTTATTTATTAATTCAAAGGATGAATTGAGTTCAGTCGGTTGGGAAAAAATCATGAAAAGTTTAAATGATGATGTACCATTAACTGAGTCTGAAATGACTTTAAAAAATGTGAAAGAAAATGAATTGTTTCTGAAATCTTCAAATACAAAAAATGGATTGACTAATCATCCTGGTAGACAATTGGTCAGTGACTCAAGTGCTTCATTGTTATTTAAATTGGATGATGAATTGGAAAGTTTGATTTTAGCAGGAAATAATTCGTCTAATAATTTATTATCATTAGAAATTTCAAATGAATCCTTGAGACTTTCAAAATTGAGTTCAGATATGACATTGAACGTGTTAGTTGATAAATTAGAAGAATTATCAACTTCGAACATCCATCCATTATATCATATTTTCACAAATTCACATAATTTGAATTATTTTTTACTTACCTGTCCATCAGGTTCAAAAGTCAGAGATAGAATGTTATATGCTTCTAATAAACAAGGTTTACTAACTCATTTAAATTCAAATGGCTGGAAATTTGAAAAAGTAATTGAAATTGGTGATCCTAATGAATTGGAAATTTCAGAGTTAAAAGTAAACAATAATGATAGTGATGATAACAGCTCAACACCTTCCACCAATGGATCGTTAAGATTTGCTAAACCAAAGGGCCCAAAAAGACGGTAGGTAAGTGGTTGTTGGAATGTTTATTATCGTTCTATATTTACTTATACATTTACTAAATTAGAAAGAGACGGATCCTTCTAAAAAAAAATGCTAAACAAAATTGATTTATATTGTACGTAAACATTATCTTTTATAAATAGAAAAAATTAAAAAAATAACATAATTTTCAAATATTTAAAGCTAAATATTTTCATTTTCTTTCCCTTTTGAAAGCTTTTGTTTTTTGAAAGCAGGTTGTTGTTGTTGCTGTTGTTGTTTTACCGGGCTTGGGGTTCTTGTTCTATTGTAGTTACTACTGTTCTTATAGAGATCATTAGTTGAGTCTTTTAATGGTATATCATGGGATCCATTTGGTATATTACTATTGTGAGTGACGAGCTGTGTATTATTGTTCTTCAAATTTAAGTTCATCAAGTTTGTTTTTGAATTTTGAAAACTTGGAGTGTAGTTATTATTATAATTATAATAAGATTTTGAAAACTTCAAATCTTGCATATCTTTCATTTTTTTAGTTGTAAGATTAATAAAAACCCCACCCTTTTTGTTTTTATTTGAATCAAATCCAATTGAATCGTTTGTGCTGAAACTTTTTTTGAGAGAATTTTTCGATTTTAATGAAGAATTCTTGTTCTTAATTATTGATAAGGTTTGTGATGTTGATCTGGGTAACGGATTAACTGCTGAAAACGTCCCCATTGTCGGAATACTAATATGGGTGATATCAGTTTTGTTATTGTTGTTTTTGTTATTGCTGTGAATATTCAAATCATCCTTAATTTGGAAGCTGATGGGGTTATCATTATTACTAGTATAATTATTGTTACTTTTGGGGGTAGGCGATATATCAGACATTTTTATTTCAGGTAATTGAGTTACCCTTGCAAGCGAATTATTTGTAGAGCTCAGAATAATCGTAGTTTCTGATACATCATCAAGATTATCTTCATCCTTATTGATTTTATTGTTATCTTGAATTGATGCCTCAAAACTCACGTCAATGCTTTTGGTGATTTCCGTATTTGGTAATTCTAATTTCTTCGAAATTGAAGTGGATTTTTCTGTTTCTCTTTTCTTTGGTTTTTGCCTTTGTTTAGTTTTACTCTTCTTTTTATTATTATTGTTGTTATTCGCATTATTTCTTTTTGATTGAATACCATCACCTTGTGAAAGGTTACATTTACTAGGTGTTGAAGTCATTAACGATTGAAAGGTAAACGTGTTCTGCAATGAAGGTTTTTCAATAATATCTTGACATCTTTGAAATTCTTCAGAATTCTGAATATAAAAGTCGTTATTATTAGTGATGTTAGGACTACTACCCCTATTATTTAAATTATTGAGTTCATTGTCACTATCACCACCATTGTCATTGTTATTTTCATAAAATTTTAAAACTTTTGGCTGCAACAAATCACTACTTTTTCTATTCCAAATATCAGCGTCTGTTGCCTGGGATAAAAAATTATCGAAATTTTTAATTTCACTATCGGTTATATTTGTTGGTAACATTTGAGAGTTTGCAAATAATAATTTTTCAATTTTCGTTATTGGAGTTGTGTTTGGCAATTGATCAACTACATTTATACTAAATTCAATATTATTACCGACGGATGATGTGTTTGGACCTGAATTTGCAGTTTTCAAATTACAGCTATTTTCAGTATTCAAATTGGGTTGTATGAAATAATTAAAATCGTCGTTATTTAAAGATGTTGAATTTGCCATATGAGTTGTAAAATTAAAATTGTTTTCAAGCCCTTCCAAATTACGTGATTTATTAGCTAATGGTGATGTTAAATGTGGTGATAATCTAAGTAGCGTATCTGGAGACAAAATTTGTGATGGTGATAATTGCGGATTTAGCCTAGTTGTAGACATGGTAGTGCTGTTGTTATTATTGTTGTTGCTGTTGTTGTTGTTACTGCTGTTGTTATTCTTATTATTGCCGATGCTGTTACTGTTGTTATTAACATCACTTTTGACGTAATTGTTTTGTCTATTAAATTTTCCATTAGAAGTATGTATAGTATTTAAATTGTTATTTGTATTGATTATATTATTGAGATTATTGAAAAATTTAGATGATGAAATTGCAGAATTTGGTTGTGAAAGGGTTGGTGGATACGTTAAAAATGAATCAAAATTTGGGGACTCCAAATCTTTTAGATTGAAATCAGATGGATTATGGAGTTTAAGATATTGTCTATTTAGATTAAAATTTAGATTCATATGCTGGATTGGTAATGTGGGCGTTAAGTTTTGATTTAGAGGGGTACTTTTATTATGGTTGATATTGTTTAAATTGAACAAAACAGGTGTTGAAACTCTGTTTATATCTGTCTTTTGGCTTGAGTATTTAGATCTTGATTCGTTGTAAATGAAACCGTCAGTTATATGTTTATCAATTGAATTAGGAGTAAATGAGAATTGAAAATCAGAATCAGTTTCGAAATACATTTGTCTTTTGGCACTGTTATTGTTATTAGTGTTATTGGCATTAATAATGTTATTACCAGAATCACTACTTGTCATTGAGCAAGTGGATTTGGTCCTTTTCGGACGAATTGGTCTACGTGATTTTTTCGGCATTTCTAGAAATGTAATAGCAATGAATGAACGGAAAAGGGAGATCGGAAGAGCGTCG